>WNWK01004192.1:47500-135000 GCA_009830355.1 Cherax destructor | reverse complement strand
GTTCCAAACAAGAGATTAGTGCAAAAGCTGGAGGACCAGGCAGGGATAACAGGGAAGGCACTCCAATAGATCAGGAAATACCTGTCAGGAAGACAGCAGCGAGTCATGGCACGTGGCGAGGTGTCAGAGTGGGCGCCTGTGACGAGTGGGGTTCCACAAGGGTCAGTCCTAGGACCGGTGCTGTTTCTGGTATTTGTGAACGACATGACGGAAGGAATAGACTCCGAGGTGTCCCTGTTTGCAGATGATGTGAAGTTGATGAGAAGAATTCAATCGGACGAGGACCAGGCAGAACTACAAAGGGATCTGGACTGGCTGCAAGCCTGGTCCAGCAATTGGCTCCTGAAGTTCAACCCCACCAAGTGCAAAGTCATGAAGATTGGGGAAAAGCAAAGAAGACCGCAAACAGAGTACAGTCTAGGGGGCGAGGGACTACAAACCTCACTGAAGGAAAAAGATCTTGGGGTGAGTATAACACCAGGCATATACGCACACCTGGTTAAGGACGTCAAGAAAGTAGAAGAAGTGCAAAGGTTTGCAACAAGGCTAATTCCACAGCTAAGGAAATTGTCCTTCGAAGAAAGGTTAAGGGAAATCGGCCTGACGACACTGCGAGGAATAGATAAGGTGGACAGAGACACGATGTTCCAGAGATGGGACACAGAAACAAGGGGTCAAAATTGGAAGTTGAAGATTCAGATGAGTCAAATGGATGTTAGGAAGCATTTCCTCAGTCATAGAGTTGTCAGGAAGTGTCTGGCAAATGATGTAGTGGAGGCAGGAACCATACATAGTTTTAAGACGAGGTATGATAGAGCTCATGGAGTAGGGAGAGAGAGGACCTAGTAACGATCAATGAAGAGGCGGGGCCAGGAGCTATGAATCGACGCCTGCAACCACAAATAGGTGAGTACAAATAGGTAAGTACATACACACACACACACACACACACACACACACACACACACACACACACACACACTGCCTTCGAGGTATCTAGTTCACCCAGTAGTTTCTTCACCTTCTCCTCAGTTGTGTGCAGTGTTTCCAGCACTTGCTGGTGCACCCTACAACCTCAGTTTCCTGGAATCCTTTCTGTCTTCTCTGTGAATACCTCCCTGAATTGAGAGCTGAGCTTCTCACATACTTCCTGGTCGTTCCCTGTGAGCTCCCTTCTTTCCTCCCTCGTCCTGATTATTTGGTCCTTGACTGTTGTTTTTTTCCTGATGTGGCTGTATAACAAATTTGGCACAGATTTGTTTTTTGATGCTATGTCATTTTCGTATTAACGCTGAGCTTCTCTCCTTATCCATGAATTTCCATTTCTGACTCTTCGGCTCAACTCCCTGTTTTCCTGGCTCCTTTGCCTTCTATACTTTTTCCATGATCTAGCACACTTGGCTTTAGCTTCTCCACACCTCTGGGTAAACCATGTGCTCACTCTGGTCTTCTTTTTGTTTCTGTTGCCCCTTGGTTCGAATTTCTCCACTGCTTCCCTGCGCTTTGTGGTCACGTGTTCCGTCATTTCATTTACTGTCTTCCCTTCTAGCTGAATTATTCAAGGTGAATACGAGGTCCAGCCTTGCTGGTCCATCGTGTCCTCTCTCTCTCTGGTTATATCCCTAACATGTTGGTACATAAACTTTTCCAGTACCGCCTCCAGCATCTTGGCTCTCCACTTCTTTTGTCCCCCGTGTGGTTCTAGATTTTCATAGGCATCCTCCTTATGTTTGAAAACCCCCATGATAAGTAAGTTTGCCCTTTTCATGTGGCCCTCCTGGCATCCTCGGCTAGTGTGTCCGCCATCGCTCTGTTGCTCTCATCATATTCTTATTTTGGCCTCCTGCTGTTCGGTGGCGGTTTTTACATCACTGCTATCATCACTTTCGTACCCCAGTTTGAAGTGTTCCTGCTATGTAGACATCCACTGATCCTCTGACTAATCCTCCCATCTCATCAAAACTCTTGTTTTTTATAAACAGTGAAACTGCTCCTCCCCCTCTGTTTCCACTGTCTTTCCTCAGGATCTGATATCCTTATGGGAAGATCGCATCAGCTTTCATCTGTATGTGTGTACTCACCTATTTGTGGTTGCAGGGGTCGAGACTTAGCTTCTGGTCCCGCCTCTTCACTGACCTCTAGTGGATCATCTCTCTCCCTGCTCCATGAGCTTTATCATACCTCGTCTTAAAACTATGTATGGTTCCTGCCTCCTCTACATCACTTGACAGACTATTCCACTTCCTAACAACTCTATGGCTGAATAAATACTTTCTAACATCCCTTTGACTCATCTGAGTCTTCAACTTCCAATTGTGACCCCTTGTTTCTGTGTCCCGTCTCTGGAACATCCTGTCTCTGTCCACCTCATCTATTCATCGCAGTATTTTGTATGTCTTTATCATGTCTTCCCTGACCCTCAGCCTCATGTGTCGTCAGGCCAGTTTCCCCTAACCTTCCTTTGTAGGACATTCCCCTTAGCTCTGGAATTAGCCTTGTTGCAAACCTTTGCACTTTCTCTAATTTCTTGACTTGCTTGACCAGGTGTGGGTTCGAAACTGGTGCTGCATATTCCAGTATGGGCCTGACGTACACAGTGTACAGAGTCTTGAATGATTCCTTACTAAGGTATCGGAACGCTATTCTCTGGTTAGCCAGTCGCCCATATGCTGCACCAGTTATCTGGTTGATGTGTGCTTCCGGAGACGTGCTCGGTGATATACTCACCCCAAGATCTTTCTCCTTGATTGACGTTTGCAGTCTTTAGCCACCTAGTCTATACTTTGTCTGCGGTCTTCTTTGCTCTTCCCCGATCTTCATGTCTTTTCATTTGGCGGGCTTAAATTCGAGAAGCCAGTTGCTGGACCAGGTGTCCTGCCTGTCCAGGTCTCTTTGAAGTCCTGCCTGATCCTCATCAGGCACATGAGTATTACTTAGTCTTTACCTATTTGGTCCATGTGATCTTTAACATATTATAAATATACTACAAATTTCTCATGTTTTTTTGGGGGGCGCAGTCGGTCAAGCAAGACGATCTATTACAAGTTTTTTCTTCAAAATATTTTCCTTCTCATTGTTTGTGAGGCTAACACGTGTGTCGAGAACTCCACTCAGCAGGTTATTATATTACTAATACCTGTGTCAGGTACTTCACTCAACAGGTCATCACATAACTGACACCTGTATCAGGTACTTTACTCAACAGATCATCACATAAATAACACCTGAGTCAGGTACTTCACTCAATAGCTCATCACATAAGTAACACCTGATTCAAGTACTTCACTCAGCAGGTCATTACATAAGTGACACCTGAGTCAGGTACTTCGTTCAACAGGTCATCACATAATTGACACCTGATTCAGGTACTTCACTCAGGAGGTCATTACATAAGTGACACCTGTGTCAGGTACTTCACTCAGCAGGTCATCACATAATTAACACCTGTGTTAGGTACTTCACTCAGCAGGTCATCACATAATTAACACCTGTGTCAGGTACTTCATTCAACAGGTCATCATATAATTAACACCTGCATCAGGTACTTTTCAGTCGAATTATCTAACATTACTGATGTTCTTTAACATGGTAATGTTGAGAATCAGTGTGGCAAGGTTGTTGCAACAGTGTATTCAATTTCTTTCGATATTCATTCATCTCTTCCCGTTAAGAGACCGTTCCGTTTATTTTTTTTAGCTGTTATTGCAAGATTCTTTGGAGAGAGAGAGAGAGAGAGAGAGAGAGAGAGAGAGAGAGAGAGAGAGAGAGAGAGAGAGAGAGAGAGAGAGAGAGATGGGGGAGAATGGTGAGAGAAACAGAGACAGACCGACTCTGACTCTAACAATTTGTGTCTCCCTTGAGGATGATTTATGTGGCAGAATAATGGGTTGTGTATACTAAACTCACTCGTAGACTCAGGTAGTGGCACTCAGAGTGGCACTGTGAGACGTCTTGTACACGGCACTCTGCTCAAATCATAATTTTAGAGATTTTGGCTCTGTGTGAGGTCTGTGACAACGTGGCACTATCACAGATGGTCTCTTGGTGTAAGTATATGATAAATGACTCAAAAGCCTAACGCAGTGCCAGTATGGCACTGTATGAACACACACACACACGAGGCAGTATCCTTTAACAATGCTAGCTGCATTTAGCATTCTAGTTGAGGATATACCTACAATAGTTTAGTCAGCGAATATACCTACAATAATATAACAAGGTTTCCAAGGTCTGAAAAGTGTGATAATGGAAAAAAAAAAAAAAGATACATTTTCAATTTGAATGTGGGAATTTTTTAGTGGAATCTGAGTGAGAGGTCAGCGGGGCTGGTCACAGCTGCTGGCGGTGTCTTGCCAAAAGTAATCACAACAAACAGTTGTTAGCAGCTGGTCAAGGTTGTGTCCTTAATCAGAAAAAAGTGATGGTCGTAGTGCAGCAATAAGGTCCATAATGAGCGATTTGGAAACGAAACAAAGATAAAACAAAATAGAGAGTCAATTCTCCGGAAGTTGGTGTTGCCAGAAGTGAGCTGTGAATACAATTAATATCATATGGTCCAGGTTATGACCTCAATAATAAGGAAAAATGGAATTAGGTCAGTGACAAAAACTGGAAGGTAGGATAAGAAGAACGTAATAAAATAAGTGATATAGAGATCGTACGATATTTTAGGAAGACCCAATGAGGAGGATTTCAACTAGACTGTAACTGCAAACCCCAAATACTCATCTATATGTGGGAGCAATTTGGTCAGTGTCTTTGTTTTTTGTGTCTCGCCCAGCTGGTTGTATAGGATCACCCTTTCCCTACCTATGAGTGCCAGAATATTTTGTATGTATAAGGATAACTAAATTCTTAAGACTATGTTTCAACTACCTGACAGTGATGAGCGTATCTATGGGTGTTTTTAAAGGATCTCATTGCACTAGTTTAACTGGAGTTACCGGGACAGTTTCGGGGGTCAACGCCCCAGCGGCCCGGTCTGAGACCAGGCCTCGTGGTGGATCAGTTTGATCAACCAGGCTGTTACTGCTGGCCACACGTAAACCGACGTACCAACCACAGCAAGGCTGATCAGGTACTGATTTTAGGTGCCTGTCCCCCGCCTTCTTGAAAAGAGCAATGGGTCTACTGGTAATCCCCCTTATGTATGCTAGGAGGCAGTTGAATAGTCTTGGGCCCCTAACTCTTATTGTATTATCTCTCAGTGTACTCGTCGTCCCCCATGCTTTTCATTGGGGGAATGTTGCATTTCCTGCCGAGTCTTTTGCTTTCATAGGGAGTGATTTTAGTGTGTAAGTTTGATACTAGTCCCTCTAGGATTTTCCAAGTGTATATTATCATGTATCTTTCTCGCCTGCATTCCAGGGAATACAAATCAAGGGTCTTCAACCGTTCCCAGTAATTTAGGTGTTTTATCGTACTTATATGTGCCGTGAAAGTTGTCTGTACATTCTAAAGGCCATAAATTTACCATAGTTGGTAAATTTATGGAATCAATAATTGCCGAGGCAATTCGTAGCCATCTTGAAAGGCATAAATTGAGTAATGAATCTCAACACGGTTTTACTAAGGGACGTTCCTGTCTTACGAATTTATTAACTTTTTTCACTATGGTGTTTGAGGAGGTAGATCACGGTAATGACTATGATATTGTGTATATGGACTTCAGTAAGGCTTTCGATAGAGTTCCACATCAGAGGCTACTGAGGAAACATAAGACACACGGAATAGGATGAGAATTTTTTCCTGGGTAGAGGCATGGTTGACAAAATAGTCAGCAGAGAGTTTGCATAAATGAGGAAAAATCAGAAGGGGGGGGGGGGGCATATCACAAGCGGTGTTCCACAGGGGTCAGTTTTGGGCCCCTTGTTCACAATTTACATAAACGACATAGATGAAGGAATAAATAGCAACATAAGCAAATTTGCTGATAACACCAAAATAGGCCGTCCAATTCATTCTAATGAGGACATTAGAGCACTCCAGGATGATTTGAATAGACTGATGCAGTGGTCGGAGAAGTGGCAGATGCAGTTTAATGTAGACAAATGCAAAGTTCTAAATGTTGGGCAGAACAATAACCATGCCACATAAAACTGAATAATGTATCTCTTAATATTACGGATTGCGAGAAGGATTTAGGAGTTCTGGTTAGCAGTAATCTGAAACCAAGACAACAGTGCATAAGTGTTCGCAATAAAGCTAACAGAATCCTTGGTTTTATATCAAGAAGTATAAATAATAGAAGTCCTCAGTTTGTTCTTCAACTCTATATATCCTTGGTTAAGCTTCATTTAGATTATGCTGCACAGTTCTGGTCACCGTATTACAGAATGGATATAAATACACTGGAAAACGTACAGAGGAGGATGACAAAGGTGATCCCATGTATCAGAAATCTTCCTTATGAGGATAGACTAAGGGCCATCTGCACTCTCCAGAAAGGCGAAGAATTAGGGGGGATATGATTGAGTTGTATAAATGGAAAACAGGAATAAATAAAGGGGATGTAAATAGCGTGCTGAAAATATCCAGCCAAGACAGGACTCGCAGCAATGGTTTCAAGTTGGGAAAGTTCAGATTCAGGAAGGATATAGGAAAGCACTGGTTTGGTAATAGAGTTGTGGATGAGTGGAACAAACTCCCGAGTACCGTCATAGAAGCTAAGACGATGTGTAGTTTTAAAAATAGGTTAGATAAATACATGAGTAGGTATGGGTGGGTGTGAGTTGGACCTGACTAGCTTGTGCTACTAGGTCTTATGCCGTTCTCCTTCCTTAAGTGGAAGTGACCTGACTACCTGGAGTTTACCTGGGGAGGGTTAACTCCAGGTAGTCAGGTCTATGCCGGGGAGTGATGGACCTACATCGCATGGGTCAGTAGGCCTGTTGAAGTGTTCCTTCTTTCTTATGTTCTTATGTATTCAAGCCTAGAGAGCACAAGCGATATGAAGAGAATCATCATGTGCTTTGCGTCCCTAGTTTTGAAAGTTCTCATTATCCATCCTATCATTTTTCTAGAAGACGAGGTAGATACATTGTTGTGGTCTTTGAAGATAAGCTCCTCTGATATTATTACTCCCAGATCTTTCACATTAGTTTTTCGCTCTATTGTGTGGTTAGAATTTGTTTTATATTCTGATAAAGTTTTAATTTCCTCAGGTTTTCCATATCTGAGTAGTTGAATTTTCTCTTCATTGACGTCCACTTGGAGTCTTGCGGTGTCTTCGATGGAGGTCACTGTCATGGCAAACCTGGTGTCATCCGCAAAGATATGAGGATAAATATATGAGGATAAAGATATGAGGATAAAGATATGAGGATAAAGAACAGGACGGGAGCGAGTACTGTGCCTTGTGGAAGAGAGCTTTTCACTTTTAGAAAGCAATGTAATAGTAATTATTATATATAATTATAAAAATAGATTCAGAAGTGTCCCTGTTTGCAGACGTTGTGATGTTAATGAGAATTCAGTTGGAGGAGGAAAATACAGGACTACAAAGGGATCTAGACAGGCTGCAAACCTGGTTCAGCAACTGGCTCATGAAGTTTAACCCCACCAAGTGCAAAGTCTTGAAGATAGAGGAAGGGCAAAGATGACCGCAGTCAGAGTACAGTCTAGTTGGCCAAAGACTACAAACCTCGCTCAAGGAAAAGGATCTTGGGGTGAGCATAATACCAAGCACATCTCCCGAGGTTCACATCAACCAAATAACTACTGCAGCATATAGGCGACTAGCAAACCTAAGAATATTGTTTCAACACCCCAGTAAGGAATCGTTCAGGTCTCTGTACACAGAGTACGTCAGGCTCATACTGAAGGATGCAGCACAAGTTTGGATCTCACACCTGATCAAGCACGTCTAGAAATTAGAGAAAGTGCAAAGGTTTGCCACGAGACTAGTTCCGGAGCTAAGGGGCATGTCCTACGATGAGAGGTTAAGGGAAATCAACCTAACGACATTCGAGGACAGGAGAGGGAAAGACATGATGACGATATATAAAATGTTGAGAGGAACTGACAAGGTGGACAGAGACAGGATGTTCCAGAGACGAGACACAGGAACAAGGGTTCACAATTGGAAGTTGAAGACTCAGATGAATCACAGGGATGTTAGGAACTATTTCTTCTGTCACAGAGTTGTCAGGAAGTGGAATAGTGTGGAAAGTGATGTAGTGGAGGCTTCCCTATATCCTGATGTATTTCCTCTGACACACTGGCAAGAGCCCAGAGAACTCAACCACCAGAGCACAGGAACGTAAACGACTCTGAAACAACAACTTTGTAATAATGGAGACAAAGCTCACAGAAGTTATACAAATGCTAATTCTCCCCTGAATATCAAATAATAAGAAAGGCAGAAGAAACAAGGTGGGAGAGTAATGTTGTTTATCAGGTAACAGTGAATATTTAAGGAAATGAAAAGAATAAATGAAGAGGGAGTCAAATGCCTATATAACAGGGGACACTTAGATTTGAGGAGACCATGGTGGTGATAGCAGTGATGTATAACCCGCTACTAAACAGCAGGATTCCAAGACGGGAATAGGATGACAACAACAGAGGTGGTCACAAAAGATGTGGTCACAATAGAGGAGGTGGTAAGACGAGGTCACAGGGGGAAGTATTGAACCACACAGGAGGGAGGGAGGCACGTAACGTGGTGGACTAAGTTGTTGAAGATATTAAAGGAAAACTTAATTAGTTTGCTTGCTGTGACAGAGAGAGAGAGAGAGAGAGAGAGAGAGAGAGAGAGAGAGAGAGAGAGAGAGAGAGAGAGAGAGAGAGAGAGAGAGAGAGAGAGAGAAAGAGAGAGAGAGAGAGACAGACAGCCAGACAGACAGACAGAGAGAGACAGAGAGAGAAGAGAACAAACCAGCGAGGCCGGGCACTGTATGCATCATAAGTGATTCTGATGCAGGTTACATTGAATATGAGAGGCCAGTCAGTGCAAGTGATAAACAATGCATGAAGGGATAAACCCCAATTCAATCGAGGAGCCTACAAATGCACGAAGCAATTCCTAAGTGGGATGCCATGGAAAAGAGCAATAGATGAAAAACACACTCACGAAATAATGGATTATGTATCCTGATGAGTGAATCAACGAGAACCGGACACAATATTCACAATGAAAGAGGGAAAAAAACTAATGAGTGAGCCAGATACCTTGAAGGAACAAATGCAACATTTAAGTGACCTTATTCCGAGGCTGTTTCACCAACCAGGGGCTTTATCAATACAAAACAGAACATTGGAGAGGTAGAAAATAAGTTAATTAGTCCCTCAGCCTAGGAGCAGGCTCATAACCGTAGTCTTGATGAATCTGAAGCACAGACAGCAATGATACACACCTCGAAGGCATTGCGACCAGACAACATTTCTCTATGGGTCCTGAGAGAGGGAACATTAATACTGGGAATACCTAGCCACTCTCTTCAGCAATTTAAAAATAAGATCGTTGTTGTAGGAAGTAGGAAAAACTTCGAATGTTGTCCTGGTATTTTAAAAAAGCGGGACGGACAGGTATCTTTAAACTTCATGACCTGGAGTTTAATTTAATGCTACCTCAATAGCCTTACATGTTAGTGTCATTGAAGTGTAATGTCACGGAGAAGATCTTCTGAAGTATAGTCGAGCACCTGGAAAGGTGCTATTGCTATTACTACTAAACCTACTGTTAATTCTGCTACTACTACTACTACTACCACTACTACTACTACCACGACTATTGCTACTCCCTTCATCCCTTCCCTTTCCTTCCGTCTTTTCTTCTGGTCTTCTCTGTTGTTCTTTCTCCTCAGCTGTAACTTGATAATGTCGTCATGACTTTCTTCTGGTAAGTGTGAGTCATTGGTGATTTATTCCAGCCATGGTACTGTGACTGTTTATTCCAGCCATGATACTGTGACTGTTTATTCCAGCCATGGTACTGTGACTGTTTATTCCAGCCATGGTACTGTGACTGTTTATTTGTTTGTCGACAGTGTACTAGAAGCCAGAAACTGGTGCTCAGAACAGTTGAAAGTTAAAGGACATATGAGTCAGAGGGATGTCAAGAAGAATTTCTTCAGCCTTAGACTCCACACATAGTTATATAAATATGCATGGAAGGGCCCAAAAGACTAGGAGAGAGTAAATCAGCACGCGACAAGTAAATAATTATAAAGAGATGAGCAAATAGTCTGGAAAATAAGTGAGGGCATAAGTGAGGAGATGTGTGAGCACACACACATTGCTCTGCTCGGCTCACAGGTCAGCAGCAGTATGTTATGCTCACATAGGAGGAGCAGCAGTATGTTATGCTCACATAGGAGCAGCAGTATATAATGCTCACATAGGAGGAGCAGCAGTAGGTTATGCTCACATAGGAGGAGCCAAGGACCTTTACTCGGAGGCTTCACGTTGCTGATTTACTAATGGGAGTATGTATATTAATGGGAGTATGTATATTAATTAGAATATGTATATTAATGGGAGTATGTATACTAATGGAAGTATGTATAGTAATGGAAGTATGTATACTAATGGGATTATGAATATTAATAGAAGTATGTATACTAATGGGAGTATGTATACTAATGGGAGTATGTATACTAATGGGAGTATGTATATTAATGGAAGTATGTATACTAATGGAAATATGTATACTAATTTGAGTATGTATAATAATGGGAGTATGTATACAAGAGCTGGTAAAGCTTTCCTGCGCTGCTTCTGTCTCCTCCCCGGTGACTCTAACCTGTCTCCTCCCCGGTGACTCTAACCTGTCTCCTCCCCGGTGACTCTAACCTGTCTCCTCCCCGGTGACTCTAACCTGTCTCCTCCCCGGTGACTCTAACCTGTCTTTTCCCCGGTGACTCTAACCTGTCTCCTCCCCGGTGACTCTAACCTGTCTCCTCCCCGGTGACTCTAACCTGTCTCCTCCCCGGTGACTCTAACCTGTCTCCTCCCCGGTGACTCTAACCTGTCTCCTCCCCGGTGACTCTAACCTGTCTCCTCCCCGGTGACTCTAACCTGTCTCCTCCCCGGTGACTCTAACCTGTCTCCTCCCCGGTGACTCTAACCTGTCTCCTCCCCGGTGACTCTAACCTGTCTCCTCCCCGGTGACTCTAACCTGTCTCCTCCCCGGTGACTCTAACCTGTCTCCTCCCCGGTGACTCTAACAGGATCTTGTTATTGGAAAAACATTTGTTTTCACATATTTTTTTTTTTGTCATTAGCACAAAAATTTAGAAATTATTTTAGGAAATGCGAGTGTTATACCAGAGTGAGTGTGAGACTCAGAGCACAGAGGGATTCCTGGCCCGAGAATATAATAAAAAAAAATACTAGACAAAAATATTACAGCGCTTCGCTTTACATCATTTCGCTAATTCAGCGGTTTTCAGTTACACACATTCATCATTTATTTAGACAACCTGCAATATATTTTAGTCGACTCTTATGACACGCATGGCTTACGGAGGAAGAATTCTATTCCACTTCCCCATAGAGATAAGAAGAAATAACAACAAGAACTAGTAAGAAAATATAAGAAAATCCAGAGGGGTGTGTATATATATATATATATGCTTGTACATGCATGTGCAGTGTGACCTAAGTGTAAGTAGAAGTAACAAGACATACCTGAAATCTTGCATGTTTATGAGACAGAAAAAAAACACCAGCAATCCTACCATCATGTAAAACAAATACAGGCTTTCGTTTTACACTCACTTAGCAGGACAGTAGTACCTCCCTGGGCGGTTGCTGTCTACCAACCTACTACCTACAGTATATATATATATATATATATATATATATATATATATATATATATATATATATATATATTTTTTTTCAACAAGTCGGCCGTCTCCCACCGAGGCAGGATGACCCAAAAAGAAAGAAAATCCCCAAAAAGAAAATACTTTCATCATCATTCAACACTTTCACCTCACTCATACATAATCACTGTCTTTGCAGAGGCGCTCAGATACGACAGCTGAGAATAAGTCCCTCCCAGATGTCACTATCCCATACCCCTCCTTTAAAGTGCAGGCATTGTGCTTCCCATTTCCAGGACCCTAGTCCAACTAAATCAATTAACTGGTTTCCATGAATCCCTTCACAAAATGTTACCCTGCTCACACTCCAACAGCTCGTCAGGTCCCAAAAACCATTTATCTCCATTCACTCCTATCTAACACGCTCACACAGGCTTGCTGGAAGTCCAAGCCCCTCGCCTACAAAACCTTTTTTTACCCCCTCCCTCCAACCTTTTCGAGGACGACCCCTACCCCGCCTTCCTTCCCCTACAGATTTATACGGTCTCCAAGTCATTCTACTTTGATCCATTCTCTTTAAATGACCAAACCACCTCAACAACCCCTCTTCAGCCCTCTGACAAATACTTTTAGTAACTCCACACCTCCTCCTAATTTCCACACTCCGAATTTTCTGCATAATATTTGCACCACACGTTGTCCTTAGACAGGACATCACTGCCTCCAGCCTCCTCCTCGCTGCAGCATTTGCAACCCATGCTTGACACCCATATAAGAGTGTTGGTACCACTATACTTTCGTACATTCCCTTCTTTGCCTCCATGGATAACGTTTTTTGTCTCCGCAGATACCTCAACGCACCACTCACCTTTTTTCCTTCATCAATTCTATGGTTAACCTAATCCTTCATAAACCCATCCGCTGACAAGTCAACTCCCAATTATCTGAAAACATTCACTTCTTCCATAATCCCTCTCTCCAATGTGATATCCAATTTTTCTTTATTTAAATCGTTTGATACCCTCATCACCTTTCTCTTATCTATGTTTACTTCCAACTTTCTACCTTTACACACCCTCCCAAACTCGTCCACTAACCTTTGCAAGTTTTCTTTAGAATCTCCCATAAGCACAGTATCATCAGCAAAAAGTAACTTTGTCAACTCCCATTTTGTATGTATTTAATTCGCCATAATTTAATCCCACTCCTCTCCCCAACACCCTAGCATTTACTTCTTTTACAACCCCATCTATAAATATATTAAACAACCATGGTTACATTACACAGCCCTGTCTAAGACCTACTTTTACCGGGAAGTAATCTCCCTCTCTCCTACACACCCTAACCTGAGCCTCACTATCCTCATAAAAACTCTTTACAACATTCAGTAACTTACTACCTATTCCATACACTTGCAACATTTGCCACATTGCTCCCCTATCCACTCTATCATAGGCTTTTTCTAAATCCATAAATGCAAGGAAAACTTCCCTACCTTTATCTAAATACTGTTCACATATATGCTTCAATGTAAACACTTGATCTACACATCCCCTACCCACTCTAAAGCGTCCTTGTTCATCTGCAATCCTACTCTCTATTTTACCTCTAATTCATTCAATAATAACCCTACCGTTCACTTTACCTGGTATACTCAGTAAACTTATTCCCCTATATTTCTTACAATATCTTTTATCCCCCTTCTCTTTATATAAAGGAACTATACATGCTCTCTGCCAATCCCTAGGTACCTTCCCCTCTTTCATACATTTATTAAACAACAATACCAACCACTCCAACACTATATCCCCCCCCCCTTGATTTTAACATTTCTGTCATGATCCCTTCAGTTCCAGCTGCTTTACCCCCTTTCATTCTACGTAATGCCTCACGCACCTCCCCCACACTCACATCCTACTCTTCTTCACTCCTAAACGATGTTATACCTCCCTGGCCAGTGCATGAAATTACCGCCTCCCTTTTCTCATCGACATTTAAAAGTTCCTCAAAATATTCCCGCCATCTACCCAATATCCCCAGCCCCCAACCTACTAACTCCCCTACCCTGTTTTTAACTGACAAATCCATTCGTTCCCTAGGCTTTCTTACCTTGTTTATCTCACTCCAAAATTTGTTCTTGTTTTCAGCAGAATTTCTTGACAGAGCCTCTCCCATTCTTTCATCTGCTCTTCTTTTTACTCTCTCGCCACTCTCTTCACCTTTCTTTTACTCTCCATATACTCTGCTCTTCTATTAACACTTCTGTTTTGTAAAAACCTCTCATAAGCTACCTTTTTCTCTTTTATCACACCCTTTACTTCTTCATTCCACCACTCACTCCTCTTTCCTCCTGCACCCACCCTCCTATAGCCACAAACTTCTGCCCCACATTCTAATACTGCATTTTTAAAACTATCCCAACTATCTTGAACTGCCCCTTCCCACTATTCATACTTGTACTAGCCCTCCTTTCTGCCAATAGTTGCTTATATCTCACCCTAACTTCCTCCTCCCTTATATATATATATATATATATATATATATATATATATATATATATATATACTGTAGTAGGTTGGTAGACAGCAACCACCCAGGGAGGTACTACCGTCCTACCAAATGAGTGTGAAACATAAGACTGTAATTGTTTTCCATGATGGTGGGATTGCTGGTGTCTTTTCTGTCCCATAATCATGCAAGGTTGCAGGTATGTCTTACTACTTCTACTTCTACTTACACTTAAATCACACTACACATGCATGTACAAGCGTATATATATATATATATATATATATATATATATATATATATATATATATATATATATATATATATATATATAGCACCTCTGGTTTTCTTCTATTTTCTTCCACGTTGTTTTTGTTTATTTCAGCTTATCTCCATGGGGAAGTGGAACATAATTCTTCCTCCGTGAGCTATGCGTGTCGTAGGAGGCGACTAAATGCCGGGAGCAGTGGGCTAGTAAATCCTTCCCCTGTATACACTACTAAAAACAAGGAAAATAAAAACTTTATAAAAGTGGGATGTTTGAATGTGCATGTGGATGTAGTGTGGATGATAAGAAATAAATGATTGCTAATATTATGAATGAAAAGAAGTTGGATGTCTTAGCCCTAAGCGATGGCTGAAGGGGGTAGGGGAGTTTCAGTGGGGAGAAATAAATGGGATAAAGTCAAGAGTACCTGAGAGAGTTAGAGCTGAGGAAGGGCTAGCAATAATGTTGAAGGATCAGTTATGATGAGTGAAAAGTGATTATAAATGTATAAATTCAAGGATTATGTTGATTAAATAAGGGTCGGATGCAAAAGGTGGGTTATAATAAGTGCGTATACACCTAGAGAAGAGAGGAGTGTAGAGGAGAGAGAGAGATTTTGGGAGATGTTAAGCGAGTGTGTAGGAACTTTTGAGCCAAGTGAGAGAGGAAATGTGGTAGGAGACCTAAATGCTAAAGTAGGAGAAACGTTTATAGAGGGTGTGGTAGGTAAGTTTGGGGTGCCAGGTGTAAATGACAATGAGGAACATTTGATTGAACTTTGTATAGAAAGGGGTTAGGTTATAGGTAACACATATTTTAAGACAAAGAGGATAAATAAATATACAAGATATGATATAGAGCATAATGACAGTAGTTTGATGGACTACTTATTGGTAGATAAAAGACTGTTGGGTAGACTTCAGGATGTACACGTTTATAGAGGGGCCACAGATATATCAGATCACTTCTTAGTTGTAGCTACAGTGAGAGTAAAAGGTAGATGGGATAGAAGGAAAATGGAAGCAGCAAGTAAGAGAGAGGTGAATGTTTATAAACTAAAGGAGGAGGCAGTTAGAGTAAGATAAAAACAACTGTTGGAAGACAGATGGGCTAGTGTGAGTATAGGCAATGGGGTAGAAGAGGTATGGGGTAAGTTTAAGAATATAGTGTTAGAGTGTTCAGACGAAGTTTGTGGTTATAGGAAAGTGGGTGTGGGAGGGAAGAAGAGCGATTGGTGGAATGATGATGTAAAGAGAGTAGTAAGAGAGAAAAGTTAGCATATGAGAGGTTTTTACAAAGTAGAAGTGATGCAAGGAGGGAAGAGTATATGGAGAGAAAAAGAAAGGTTAAGAGAGTGGTGAAGCAATGTAAAAAGAGAGCAAATGATAGAGTGGGTGAGACGTTATCAACAAATTTTTGTTGAAAATAAGAAAAAAAATTGGAATGGATTAATAAGTTGAGGAAGCCTAGGGAACGAAAGGATTTGTTAGTCAAAAATTGAAGAGGAGAGTTATTAAATGGAGAGTTAGAGGTATCGAGAAGATGGAGTGAATAATTTGAGGAAATGTTAAATGTTGATGAAGATAGGGAAGCCGTGATTTCGTGTATAAGGCAAGGAGGAATAACATCTTATAAGAGTGAGGAAGAACCAGTTGTGAGTCTGAGGGAAGTGCGCAGGGCAGTGGGTAGAATGAAAACGGGTAAAACAGCTGGAATTTCATGGGATAAAGATAGAAATGTTAAAAGCATGCAGGAATATAGTTTAGGAGTGGTTAGAGCTTTCATTTAATAAATGTATGGAAGAGGGTAAGGTACCTAGGGATTGGCAGAGAGCATGCATTGTTCCCGTGTATAAAGGCAAAGAGGACAAAAGAGAGTGTAAAAATTATAGTGGAATAAGTCTGTTGAGTATACCTGGTAAAGTGTATGTTAGAGTTATTATTGAAAGAATTAAGAGTAAGATGGAGAGAAGGATAACAGATGAACAAGGAGGCTTTAGGAAGGGTAGGGAGTGTGTAGACCAAGTGAAACATATAAGTGTGCAGTATTTACATAGGGGTAAATAGGTTTTTGTGGCATTTATGGATTTGGAAAAGGCGAATGATAGGGTGGATATTGGGGCAATGTGGCAGATGTTTCAAATATATGGAATTGGAGGTAGGTTATTAAAAGCAGTGAAGAGTCTTTACGAGGATAGTGAGGCTCAGGTTAAAGTATGCATGTGAGAGGGAGATTATTTCCCAGTAAAAGTAGGCCTTAGACAGGGATATGTGATCTCACCATGGTTGTTCAATATATTTATTGATGGAGTTAAAAAATAAGTGAATTCTCGGGTGTTGCCAAGAGGTGTGAGATTGAAGGATAAAGAATTTAACTCAAAATAGGAATTGTCACAGTTGCTGTTTGCTGATGACACTGTGCTTTTGGAAAAGTATATAAAATAAGGAAATTAAAAGTGAATGTAGGAAAGAGTATGGTGATTATTATAACAAAACAATTAGGTATCGGAAGATTGGAAACCAGTTTGGAGGTAGAGAGTATGGAGGAGGTGAATGTATTCAGATATTTGGGAGTTTACATGTCAGCAGAATGATCTATGGAAGATGAGGTGAATCGTTAAATTGACGACGGGAAAAAGGTGAGTGGTGCAACGATGAGTCTGTGAAGACAAATAACTTTATCCATGAAAGCAAAGAGGGAATATATGAGAGTATAGTTATACTAACGCTCTTGTATGGGTGTGAGTCATGGGTGGTGAATGTTGCAACAAGAGGGCTGGAGGCAGTGGAGATGTCGTGTCTGTGGGCAATGTGTGGTGTGAATATAATTCAGAGAATCCGCAGTTTGGAGATTAGGAGGAGGTGCGGGATTACCAAAACTATTATTGTTCACGATTTGCTCACGATTTACATAAACGACATAATTGAGGGAATAAATAGCGACATAAGCAAATTTGCTGATGACACCAAAATAGGCCGTCAAATTCATACTAATGAGGACATTAAAGCACTCCAGGAAGGATTGAATAGACTGATGCAGTGGTCGGAAAAATGGCAGATGCAGTTTAATATGGACAAATTCAAAGTTCTAAATGTTTGACAGGAAAATAACCATGCCACATATAAACTAAATAATGTAGACCATAATATTGATGATTGCAAAAAAGATTTAGGAGTTCTGGTTAGCAGTAATCTGAAACCAAGACAACAGTGCATAAGTTCAGTGTTCCTTCTTTCTTATGTTCTTATGTTCCTATACAGCTAACAGAATCCTTGGCTTCATATCTAGAAGTATAAATAGCAGAAGTCCTCAGGTTGTTCTTCAACTCTATATATCTTTGGTTAGGCCTCATTTAGATTATGCTGCACAGTTCTGGTCACCGTATTACAGAATGGATATAAATGCACTGGAAAACGTACAAAGGAGGATGACAAAGTTGATCCCATGTATCAGAAATCTTCCTATGAAAATAGACTGAGGGCCCTGAATCTACACTCTCTAGACAGGACTCGCAGCAATGGTTTCAAGTTGGAAAAGTTCAGATTCAGGAAGGATATAGGAAAGCACTGGTTTGGTAATAGAGTTGTGGATGAGTGGAACAAACTCCCGAGTACCGTCATAGAAGTTAAGACGTTGTGTAGTTTTAAAAATAGGTTAGATAAATTCATGAGTGGGTGTGGGTTGGTGTGAGTTTGACCTGACTAGCTTGTGCTACTTGGTCAAATGCTGTGCTCATTAAGTGAACGTGACCTGACCTGACTAGGTTAAGGCGTTTGCTTAAGCAGATAGGAGAACTGAACCTGCCTCGCTTGGGCCAGCAGGCCTGCTGCAGTGTTCCTTCTTTCTTATGTTCTTATTATCCAGAGGGCTGAGGGAGGGGGGGTTATTGAGATGGTTTGGACATGTAGAGAGGAAGAAACGAAATAGAATTTCTTCGTCGAGTGTATAAATCTGTAGTGGAGGGAAGGCGGGGTAGGGGTCGGCCTAGGAAAGGGTGAAGTCCGTTTTGTGTGCGGGCAGCTTGGACTTCCAGCAAGCGTGCGTGAACGTGTTAAATAGAAGCAAATGGAGACAAATGATTTTTAGGACTTGACGTGCTGTTGGAGTGAGAGAAAGGTAACATTTATGAAAGGATTCATGGAAACCGGCAGGCCGGACTTGAGTCCTGGAGATGGGAAGTACAGTGTCTGCACTCTGAAGGAGGGGTGTTAATGTTGCAGTTTTATAACTGTTGTGTAAGCACGCCTCTGGCAAGACAGTGATGGAGTAAATGATAAAAGATTTTCTTTTTCGAGCCACCCTGCCTTGGTGGGAAACGGCCTATGTGTAATAGTTTAGAAATTAGGAGGAGGTGCGGGATTACCACAACTATTATCCAGAGAGCTAGGGAGGGGTTGTTGAGGTGGTTCGGACATGTAGAGAGAATGGAACGAGACAGAATGACTTCAAGAGTGTATAAATCTGTAGTGGAGGGAAGGCGGGGTAGGGGTCGGCCTACGAAAGGTTGAAGGGAGGGGGTAAAGGAGGTTTTTGTGTGCGAGGGGCTTGGACTTCCAGCAAGCATATGTGAGCGTATTTGATAGGAGTGAATGGAGACAAATGGTTTTTAATACTTGACGTGCTGTTGGAGTGTGAGCAAAGTAACATTTATGAAGGGATTCAGGGAAACCGGCAGGCCGGACTTGAGTCCTGGAGATGGGAAGTACAGTGTCTGCACTCTGAAGGAGGGGTGTTAATGTTGCACCCCTCTGTCAAGACAGTGATGGAGTGAATGATTATGAATGTTATTGTTTTCCGGCCACCCTGCATTGGTGGGAATCGTCCGATGTGTTAATAATACTAACATTTATTTCTTTATATATATATATATATATATATATATATATATATATATATATATATATATATATATATATATATATATATATATATATATATATGAAATAAATGTTAGTAACTTGTGATGACTTCTTAAAAATATTTTCAATATTTGGAACAATTAATGTTACCTGTAAATTGAGATTTATTTATATTCATCCTAATTCTAAGTGTTTTTTTCTTGGCGTAATTTAAGAAGAGATTTTCTCACAGAGATATTGTGATGTAAATCCTGGAAGATATTTCAAAACTTATGTAAAATTTTCAGCATTTTTCTTTACCATTTAATTCCAGAAACTACGAAGATCAAAATGATGAAGCTTTATTTATAAAGTGACAATCAGGCAAGAATTCGTTCACATATTTTTTTAACGAAAATTCAGACAAAATTACAGATGCAAGGAGAAGTATCGAGGGATTATGTCGGAAACGTCTCTTAATATACACGTTATAGTGTTTGATCACTTGTCTTTGTACAAGAGTATGATAATTATACTTGTGTGTTACTGCGTCTAAATAAGCTTACTTACTAACCCATTCAGATGGTGGAGGAGGAGGGAAGTATTTCCTTATTGCAGTATACCTGGAGTTTACCTGGAGAGGGTTACGGGGGTCAACGCCCCCGCGGCTCGGTCTGAGACTAGGTCTCTTGGTGGATCAGGGCCTGATCAACCAGGCTGTTACTGCTGGCCGCACGCAATCTGACGTACGAACCACAGCCCGTATGGTCAGGTACTGACTTTAAGTCCGTGTCCAGTGCCTTCTTGAAGACAGCCAGGGGTCTATTGGTAATCCCCCTAATGTATGCTGGAAGGCAGTTGAACAGTTTTGGGCCCCGATCACTTATTGTGTTGACTCTCAGTGTACTCGTGGCGCCCCTGCTTATAATAATAATAATAAAAATAATAATAATAATAATAATAATAATAATAATAATAATAATAATAATAATAATAATAATAATAATTATAATTTTAATAATAATAATAATTATATTAATAATTATAATAATCTATATTTCTACAAGTATATGAGACAACTTATACACACTTGGCTGACATCGATGAAATACTACGTACATACAAAGTCCCTTGTTATGCAGAGGATTTCGGGCAAATTAGGCTAATTTTGTCCCCCAGGATGCAACCCACACCAGATGGTTAACTCAACCGTACCTTTTTACTGCTAGATGAACAGGGACATGAAAATGGTGTCACCAAAATGTTGAAATTTTTAATAAAATCTTAATCACTAAAAATATCTGAAAGATTTGTTAAGAACTATCGAGTTATTCAAATAATGACTCACCCCAAAATTTGAGCTTCAATTCACAACTGCCTCTCAGCATACATAAGGGGGATTACCAATAGACGTGGCGCAGCCTGACACTGATACACAGCTTTAACACTGTCTTTCTCACGTTGTTTCAGTAGTAATCTCTTAAGAATTTTTTTTTTACAATTCTACATTCGCCCTTTTTTCTGGCTTTATTTTACTATTCAATGTGAGTCTTGTTGATACCCAGCCCGGTGCCCCTCCCACCCTGCCCCTCACCCACCCTGCCCCTCACCCACCTGGCCCCTCACTCACCCTGCCCTTCACCCACCCTGCCCCTCACCCACATTGCCCCTCACCCACCCTGCTCCTCACCCACCCTGCCCCTCACTCACCCGTCCCCTGACCCACCCGGCCCCTGACCCACCCGGCCCCTCACTCACCCACCTGGCCCCTCACCCACCTGGCCCCTCACCCACCCGGCCCCTCACCCACCCGGCCCCTCACTCACCTTGCCCCTCACCCACCTGGCCCCTCACCCACCCTGCCCCTCACGCACCCTGCCCCTCACCCACCTTGCCCCTCACCCACCCTGCCCCTCACTCACTCGGCCCCTCACTCACCGGGCCCCTCACTCACCCGGCCTCTCACTCACTCGGCCCCTCACTCACCCGGCCCCTCACTCACCCCCTCACTCACGCGGCCCCTCACTCACCCCTCACTCACGCGGCCCCTCACTCACCCCTCACTCACGCGGCCCCTCACTCACCCCTCACTCACGCGGCCCCTCACTCACCCGGCAGCTGCATCAACAAGTGACTCAGGCAGTATCATGTGTATTATAGTTAATGTGACTCACTTCGCTACTTTTTCTCCAAACACCCAACCTCTCCTTCCTCCACTCCTCAACCCCCCCCCATCCTTTATTTTCCCTATCCCTCCCTCCTTTTCTCGTTCCTGTACCTCCCATCCTCCTCGCCATCTTCCTAGCCATCCTCATACCTGGAGGGTGTTCTTGGTGTCAATGCCCCCAGGACCTGGTTCATGATCAGGCCTCGCGGTGAATCAGGACCTGATCAAGACGTGAAGGAACCACTGAACAAGACGTGAAGGAACCAGTGAACAAGACGTGAAGGAACCACTGAACAATCCAGGTTGTTACTGCTGGCTGCACGCAAACCACAACCCGGCTGGTCAGGTACTGACTTTAGGTACCTGACTAGCTCCCTCCTGAAGACAGCCAGATGTCTTTCGAAAATCTCTTTATGTATGCTGGGAGGCAGTTGAACAGCCTTGGATCCCTGACATTTATTGAGTTGCCATTTAGCGTACTCCTGGCGCCTCTGTTTTTCATTGGGAAGATATTGCACCGCCTGCCAAGTGTTTTCCTTTTCTAGGGAGTGATTTCTGTGTGCAGCTTTGAGACTACTTTCTCTAGTAGGATTTTCCAAGTACTCACCTAATTGTGCTCACCTAATTGCTGGCTGGACAAATATTGTAAGGAAAATGCAGAAACATTCATTGACAACTGGGACCTCTTCTATGGCAGAAATGACATGTATGCCAGGGATGGGGTTCACTTATCTAGGTCTGGGGTGGGGGCACTGGCAACTGCAGTGGAGAGAGCTGTTAGGGCTTTAAACTAGAACAAGTTAGTGGTATGGGTTATGGGGGAAAAACAGTGAAGTCCCAGTGTAGTAATGTTATGAATTCTAGGGGAACTAGTAATAGGTAGAATAAGGTGGATATTGGAAACCCATTGGCACTAGGTGACAAGGACAGCAATAGGTATAGTGGAAAAAACAGAAATAAACAGAAAGAGTAAAGAGAAGGGATGTTTTCTGAATATTTTTTATACTAATAGTCGTAGTGCGAGAAATAAGATGGACGAATTGAGATTAGTTGCAAGTGCAGGTAATATTGATGTTTTTGCATTAACTGAGACATAGTTTAATATGAAAAATCAGGACATATAGAGTCTGTCTGGATAGAATTTTCAGAGGGGTGTGAAAAATTTATTTTAGGCGTGATATACAATCCTCCAAACTTAGATAGGCAACAAGGGAGACTACTTTGGGAGGAAATTGTTAAGGCCACAAGGCATGATAATGTAGTAATTCTAGGGGACTTTAACTTTAGTCAGATTGATTGGAATTTCTTGACAGGTAATTTAGAATCTAACGACTTTTTAGAAGTAATTCAGGATTGTTTTTTGAAGCAGTTTGTGACAGAACCTACAAGAGGAAATAACCTACTTGACTTGGTTCTGGCAAACAATGAAACCCTTGTTAATAATTTAGAAATAACAGAGGAACTCGGCACAAGCGACCACAAATCAATTACCTTTAGCATTGAATGGATGAATGATAGTGAAATAAAGACACATGTGCAACATCTGGGTATCTTTATTGCAAACGTTTCGCCATCCAGTGGCTTTATCATTATATGAAGACAGTAGAACTATATACAAAAGATGAGGTAATCAGTCCCTCGGCCTTGGAGTGGTGTGAACAGCACCAAAGTCGTTGAGTTTCTGGAGTATAGGCAAGGAGGCTGGCCTACCAGTGACTATGCCTTCGTCTGCTACAAGTCCCTTTCCACCTGACGTCAGTATATAAGCGCCAGTCTCCTTGCCTCTACTCCAGAAACTCAACGACTTCGGTGCTGTTCACACCACTCCAGGGCCGAGGGACTGATTACCTCATCTTTTGTATATAGTTCTACTGTCTTCACATAGTGTCCTAGAATTTGTATTGATAAAGCCACTGGAAGGCGAAACGTTTACAATAAAGATACCCAGATGTTGCACATGTGTCTTAATTTCATATTGTCGGTATTGTATACCATTCTTGTACAACATGTATGATAGTAAGGATTACAAGGGGCTCAGAGAACACTTATCAAGTGTGGACTGGGGTAACGAAGAGAGCTATCATTATGACAGCTTTCTTAACACTGTACAGGCTGCCCAAAGAACATTTATCCCGTATAAAGAAATTAGATCAAATAGAAATGACCCAAAATGGATGAATAATAGGCTCAAATATCTTTTAGGGCAGAAGAAAGGAATTTATAGGCGCATAAATTAGAGGTGAGGGTCATCTTATAAATCAGTATACTGACATTAAGAGGGACGTAAAAAAGGGATAGGAAAAGTTAAACGGGACTATGAAATTAAACTTGCTAGGGATTCAAAAACTAACCCCAAAAGTTTCTTCCAGGTTTATAGAACAAAAGGTAGAGATATGATAGTTCCCCTTAAAAATAACTCTGGGCATCTTACTGACATGGAGAATGATATGTGCTCTATTTTTAATAATTATTTTCTCTCGGTTTTCACACAGGAAGACACCAATAATATCCCAGTAATTATTTTTTATAGTGTCCTGAAGAAGATAAATTATGTAATATGACAGTCACTAGCGAAATGGTTATGAAACAAGTAGACCCAACTGAAACAAAATAAATCGCCGGGTCCTGATGAGCTTTTTGCAAGGATTCTTAAGGAATGCAAAATGGAACTCTGTGAACCATTAACTAACATTTTTAATCTATCTCTTCAAACAGGTGTAGTGTCTGATATGTGGAAGATGGGCAATGTTATTCCTATTTTTAAAGCAGGTGACAAGTCACTACCGTCAAATTACCTCCCAATAAGCCTGATCTCAATTGTAGGCAATTTACTAGAGTCATTATAGCTGATATTATAAGAAGCCATCTAGATAACCATAATTTGATAAATGATACTCAGCATGGATTCACGAGGAGCCGTCCCTGCCTATCTAATTTATTAACCTTCTTCAGTAAAGCTTTTGAGGCTGTTGATCACATTTTAGTAAGGCTTTTGATAGAGTACCGCACCAGAGACTGTTAAAGAAAGTAGCAGCTCATGGCATTGGGGGAAAAGTGCTGTCATGGATCGAGTCATGGCTCACTAATAGGAAGCAGAGAGTGTGCATAAATGGGGCTAAATCCGAGTGGGGGTCTGCAACAAGTGGCGTTCCACAGGGATCAGTCTTGGGCCCGTTGTTGTTTAAAATATATATCAATGACCTTGATGAGGGAATTACTAGTGATATGAGCAAATTCGCCGATGACACGAAGATAGGTAGGATAATTGATTCAAACGTAGACGTCAGGGAACTTCAGGAGGATTTAGACAAACTCAATTCCTGGTCAGAAAAGTGGCAGATGCAATTCATTAGAGATAAATGCAAGGTTCTGAAGCTCGGGAGTGTCCATAACCCAAGCACTTATAAGTTAAATAACGTAGAACTTAGCAATACAGATTGCGAAAAGGACTTGGGGGTTATGGTAAGCAGCAACCTTAAACCAAGACAGCAATGCCTAAGCGTACGTAATAGCTTTATACATCATTAGTAAGGCCTCACCTATATTACGCAGCTCAGTTCTGGTCTCCATATTACAGAATAGATATTAATTCGTTAGAAAACATTCAGCGTAGAATGACTAAATTAATACATAGCATTAGAAATCTTCCGTATGAAGAAAGATTGAAGACCTTTAAATTACATTTATTTGTAAGACGAAGAATGAGGGGAGACATGATCGAGGTATGCAAGTGGAAAATGGGTATTAACAAAGGGGATATAAATAAGGTCTTGAGGATATCTCTCCAAGAGAGAACCCGAAATAATGGATTCAAATTAGATAAGTTTAGATTTAGAAAGGATATAGGAAAATATTGGTTTGGAAATAGGGTAGTTGATGAGTGGAACAGTCTGCCTAGTCGGGTTATTGCAGCTATGTCCTTGGGTAGTTTCAAATTTAGGTTGGATAAATTCATGAGTGAGAGGGGTTGGATTCGAGTGGGACTTGCACATGAATAAATAGAATTATCAAAGCTTATTTCTTGGGTAGCATTGAAAATTGGGTTGAGGCGGGGCCAGGAGCTGAGTCTCGACCCCTGCAACCACAATTAGGTGAGTACAATTAGGTGAGTACACACACACACTGGTCATAAAAAGTTATCAAGAACGGAAAACCGGACGAGTCCTGGAGGTGGTAAAGTGTGTTTAAAACCGAACACGTCTCCTGAGGCGCACATCAACCAAATAACTGCTGCCGTATATGGGCGACTAGCGAACCTAAAGATAGCATTCCGATATTCCTATATGTCAGTAAGGAGTCATTCCGGACCCTGTACACCGTGTACGTCAAAGTATTTTAAGTGATTTATTATACTTATTTGTGCAGTGAAAATTCTCTGTATGCTCTCCAGGTCTGCAATTTTGCCTACCTTGAACGGGACAACTAGAGAGAACAAACGATTTGAAAAGAACCATCATTGGCTTGGCATCCCTAATTTTGAAGGTTCTCATTATCCATCCTATCATTTTCCCAGCAGATGTGGTAGAGGCATAGTTGTGATCTTTGAAAGTGATATTCTCTGACATTATTTACTACACTTGTTACAGTAAAATGTCAGGAGAGGATAATGGTTTCATTATGTCAGGCCATTAAACAATGCTACGACCTCAGGTCTTCTGCCACTGTTACAGTTAGGAGTACAACTATATATTAAAACAAGTTGGAGATTTCTGGTTGACACAGTGTATCATATGGGATTATCATGCTCATGTGCAGACGTTCAGCAGCAGCCACAGGTACTAACATACCTGGGATCGTTTCTCAGGTTTCTCTCATAAGTAAAAGATAACACAAACTAAATAAATGTCCGGGGTCCAAGACTGTTCAATTGCCTCCCAGCATTTATAAGGGGGATTAACAATAGACCCCTGTCTGTCTTCAAGAAGGCACTGGACAAGCACTTAAAGTCAGCACTTGACCAGCCGGGTTGTGGTTCGTACGTCAGTTTGCGTGCTGTCAGCAGTAACAGCTTGGTTGAACAGACCCTGATCCACCACGAGGCCTGGTCTCAGACTGAGCCGCGGGGGAGTTGACCCCCGTAACCCTCTCCAGGTATTCTCCAGACTAAAATATTATCCCTACTGATGGTCATGGAACATTTCATGGCTTGGGCGTAACTGAAGCAAAACATTAGAGAAACAGTCCATCTCATTTAAAGATCTTAAGAAACTGGGAAACATACCTGATCAAAGTTTACCATCACAAGCTGTTGAGATGTGGCCCTTAAAATACTTATCCACCAAAAGAATCATTATTCTAACCCCACTTCAGACCAGGGACATCAGTCCCTGACTGGCTTGGCATATGAACCATAATTTTGTTGGCTTAAACTGATTTCTTCAGGTATCTATCTTTTGTATGATATGAAGTGTACATCTGAACAACTCGATCATGTGAAACCCGGGATACATGCAAAGTACGTATATCAGAATTTTCTGAAACTAAAGGTTCATTTTTCTGGGATGTCTTCGTGGCAGATCTTATGTGAAGAAGATAGTTCATGACGTCTTGATTCATAGGACGGCGTGTCTTGTCTAGATCCGCAAAATATGGAGCAAACAGTAAATATTCTCACTGAATACTGTGCAAGACATTCTGAAAATTTAGGCAAATTGCAGAAAATCACAAAGTTATCTATAAAATTAAAAACATTCTTGCATCGTTTAATCTTTTGTGATAAGAATTTCCAAAAGTTACTTTAAGGACAGTTATGCTTCACTTCGCAGGTTTCTAAGATGCATCAGGACTCAAGGAGAAATAATATCACATGTTACAAGTATTGAAGTTGTCAGGGCACTGAGTGATGGTGGGGCCAAGATGGCAGGTAGTGTGTGATGACGTCAGTGATTGTGAGGGTGAGGAGGGTACACTTGACTAGCTGACACTTTCATGTCTGGCGTTAGAAAAGCTTTTAAGGTAATCTGAAAGTATCACTTGATTTACCGTACCAGTGTGGTACGGTCGGCAAAGCACTGCGTACCTTGTCATGAGGTTCGTAGGTTCGAGTCTCCGTCGGCCAGAGATCAGTGTTTGTGAATATTTCGCCTGCTCTTGCGAATTCCTAGCATTGTAAAAATCTCTAGTTGTGTCGATGCATGCAGGGGATGAGATGAAAAGATATATATATATATATATATATATATATATATATATATATATATATATATATATATATATATATATATATATATATATATATATATACGTGCCGATTAGGTAAAAGTTGCGATTTTGGCTTAAATAGCAACGCTCACCTTGCCATATAAGACAAGTGAAAATTTGTGTATGCAATAATTTCGCCAAAATCATTCTGAACATAACGAAAAAATATATTTCATTGTGTTTGTTTATTATTAAATTAATGTTAACGTATCTAAAATATATTTAGTTGGGTTAGGCTAAATTAAATTGCGCTTGTTGTAATAAGGTTAGGTAGGTTTTCAAAGTTTCTCTTGGTAGAAAATTATAAATTCTTAAATTAACATAAATGAAAAAAATATATCTTTAAACGTATAAAGAAAATTTTAGAAAGAACTTAATTTTAGATGAGTTCTTGCTAATTGACCAGTTTTACCTAATCGGCACGACATATATATATATATATATATATATATATATATATATATATATATATATATATATATATATATATATATATATATATATATATATATATATATATATATGTCGTGCCGATTAGGTAAAACTTAGATTTTGGCTTAAATAGCAACGTCACCTTGCCATATAAGACAAGTGAAAATTTGTGTATGCAATAATTTCGACAAAATCATTCTTAACATAACGAAAAAATATATTTCATTGTGTTTGTTTATTATTAAATTAATATTAACGTATCTAAAATATATTTAGTTGGGTTAGGCTAAATTAAATTGCGCTTGTTGTAATAAGGTTAGGTAGGTTTTCAAAGTTTCTCTTGGTACAAAATTATAAATTCTTACATTAACATAAATGAAAAAATATATCTTTAAACGTATAAGAGAAAATTTTAGAAAGGACTTAATTTTAAATGAGTTCTTGCTAATTGACCAGTTTTACCTAATCGGCACGACATATATATATATATATATATATATATATATATATATATATATATATATATATATATATATATATATATATATATATGTACACGTATATATATATAAATATATATATATATATATATATATATATATATATATATATATATATATATATATATATATATATATATATATATATATATATATATATATATATATATATATATATATATATATATATTTTCTTTCAACAAATTGGGCGTTTTCCACCAAAGTGGGGTGGCCCAAAGAGAAAAACAAAAGTTACTCTTTTTAACTTTAGTAATGTATACAGGAGAAGGGGTTACTAGCCCCTTGCTCCCGGCATTTTAGCCGACTCTTACGACACGCATGGCTTACGGAGGAAAGATTCTTTTCCACTTCCCCATTGACAATAGAGGAAATAAAGAAGAACAAGAGCTATTAAGAAAAAGAAGAAAAACCTAGATGTGTGTATGTATATATTTGCATGTGCATGCCTGTGTAGTGTGACCTAAAGTGTAAGTAGAAGTAGCTAGATATACCTGTTATCCAGCGTGTTTATGAAACAGAAAAAAAGACACCAGCAATCCTACCATCACGTAAAACAGTTTCAGGTTTCTGTTTGACAGTCACCTGGCAGGACGGTAGTCCTGCCAGGTGACTGGTTGCTGGGTGCTGGGTGAATGGTTGCTGGATGGTTGCTGTCTACCAACCTACTACTTCCATATATATATATATATATATATATATATATATATATATATATATATATATATATATATATATATATATATGGCATTATTCTAGGATATGAACTTGGCTCGAAATATCGCTACAATGTAATTTCTTGCTCTTACAATCAATGAAAGTTGAATGTTTAGGATTTTTTGTTAAAATTTCAACTAGTGTTTGGGACTGAAACCTAACGTAAGAAACATAATTAGGACGCTATTCCCTGTTAATACAATCATTCTAAAGCAATGTTTAGTTAAAAAAATCACATCTTCATGTATTTTTTTGTGATTTCAATACGTCTGCTGATGCAAAAGAAATCTCCAAGATTTTACACAAGTATTCTCGCCGTTATGGACCACTTTTCCGCACTATTACAAAACGGAAATCGATCAAAGTGCAAAGACGCACCTTCCTAAATTGTTGACACAAGAAGCAAAAACTGTGTACACGAGCACATGTAGAGACTGTTGTTGTGGTGTCAGTTGTTGTGTCAGTTGTTGTGGTGTCAGTTGTTGTGGTGTCAACTGTTGTGGTGTCAGTTGTTGTGTGGTGTCAGTTGTTGTGTCAGTTGTTGTGGGGTCAGTTGTTGTGGGGTCAGTTGTGGTGTCAACTGTTGTGGTGTCAACTGTTGTGGTGTCAACTGTTGTGGTGTCAGTTGTTGTGGTGTCAACTGTTGTGGTGTCAACTGTTGTGGTGTCAGTTGTTGTGGTGTAAACTGTTGTGGTGTCAGTTGTTGTGGTGTCAACTGTTGTGGTGTCAGTTGTTGTGGTGTCAACTGTTGTGGTGTCACTGTTGTGGTGTCAGTTGTTGTGGTGTCAACTGTTGTGGTGTCAGTTGTTGTGGTGTCAACTGTTGTGGTGTCAACTGTTGTGGTGTCAGTTGTTGTGGTGTCAACTGTTGTGGTGTCAACTGTTGTGGTGTCAGTTGTTGTGGTGTCAACTGTTGTGGTGTCAGTTGTTGTGGTGTCAACTGTTGTGCTGTCAACTGGTGTGGTGTCAACTGTTGTGGTGTCAGTTGTTGTGGTGTCAACTGTTGTGGTGTCAGTTGTTGTGGTGTCAACTGTTGTGGTGTCAACTGTTGTGGTGTCAGTTGTTGTGGGGTCAACTGTTGTGGTGTCAACTGTTGTGGTGTCAGTTGTTGTGGGGTCAACTGTTGTGGTGTCAACTGTTGTGGTGTCAACTGTTGTGGTGTCAACTGTTGTGGTGTCAGTTGTTGTGGTGTCAACTGTTGTGGTGTCAACTGTTGTGGTGTCAACTGCTGTGGTGTCAGCTGTTGTGGTGTCAACTGTTGTGGTGTCAACTGTTGTGGTGTCAACTGTTGTGGTGTCAACTGTTGTGGTGTCAACTGTTGTGGTGTCAACTGTTGTGGTGTCAACTGTTGGGGTGCCAGTTGTTGTGGTGTCAGTTGTTGTGGTGTCAGTTGTTGTGGTGTCAACTGTTGTGGTGTCAACTGTTGGGGTGTCAGTTGTGGTGTCAGTTGTCGTGGTGTCAGTTGTCGTGGTGTCAGTTGATGTGGTGTCAGTTGTTGTGGTGTCAGTTGTCGTGGTGTCATTTGTTGTGGTGTTAGTTGTCGTGGTGTCAGTTGTCGTGGTGTCAGTTGTCGTGGTGTCAGTTGTCGTGGTGTCAGTTGTCGTGGTGTCAGTTGTCGTGGTGTCAGTTGTCGTGGTGTCAGTTGTCGTGGTGTCAGTTGTCGTGGTGTCAGTTGTCGTGGTGTCAGTTGTTGTGGTGTCAGTTGTTGTGGTGTCAGTTGTTGCAGCTGACCAAAGGTAAACTTGAAAGATTAGTAAAACTAACAGTTTTTATTAAATACAAATAAGATCACAGTGGTTTTGTTATTAGCTGTAGTTATTTTACAAATATTATTTTGATATTGTTTACATTTGCATTATTATTACCACCAGAACCGACAATCAAAGACGCATAATACTCTCGGGAACATTTCAAAGATATAACCTTGTTTACGGTCTTAATGAGCTATTAACAATACTGACCTTCTGGGATATTTCGCTTTATAACTTGTGTACTAATTATGTTTGGGTGAGGCATTATGGCTCACTGGAAACATATCTTTTGTACCAAATTTTTTTATCTAAATAGTTTAGTGTAAACAATACCATTTAACACGTGTATAAATTGTCATCAACGTAAACAAATTTTCTTATTATATAAAATCATAGGTTTAAATTGCGAAAAAATTGTTCTACAGCAATGTTTTATACCTCTTTGGAAAGGTAATTTTAATCAGAAAACTTATAGTAGACCAAATTCACGGCCGTATTGGAATGGCGGCCATCATGACTTAGTGAGCGGCCTGACGCTGGTAAACATTTTATCATCGTCTTTCTCAAGTCATTTTTAAGTAAGAATCTGTTAAGAGAAATTATATTACAATCAGGTTTAAGTTGACCCACAGGTTTACTAAAGTACCAGAAGGAGGCTGACAGGAAGGATGTCAAACCCACTCCCCCATCCTACCCTCTTCTCTCTCTCTCTCTAAGTCTTTTTATTGTTATGAGAAATGCAAATAGGGAAAAGGATGAATATGGAACAACCTATGAGCCAGTGACTTTAACTGATGTCGTCGTTATGCTGTACTAACATATTCCAGACTCGAGTCATCCTGGGAGTAAATGATCTCAGCTGAAGTAATGTTCTGGAGAAGTGTACAGCCAAAGTGAAGTTGCTGTTTGCTGCCCGTCTTGTGGTGTAGAAGCTCACTTCTCACTGCCCTCGGAGTGCAGCCAATTGTTGTACTTTAATAAAGTTGGCCTTGTTCATAACAGTAAGACCATCCAGATCCCTCCTGTGTTGAAGGCTCTGTTGAAATGACAGATCTATCCAGGCTGGGTAAATCCTGGATAGATCTGTCGTTTTCCTCTCTTCTATATTCTGCCAAGAAGTCACAGATGACACGGAAGGAACGGGAGGGGGGCAGGTGTTCCAAGAAAATGGAACATATTCAAAGTGTGAGTGTACTTGTGCCTAGTACAGAATCTTGCAACCTCTACTGTCAAGCAGATCTGAGATACGACTAATTGCTATAAGCTTCCTGGCTGCTTTGTTTGAAAGATTAACAACATGGCTCTTCATTGTCAGTTTGGAGTCAAATTTCACGTCAAATTTCATCCCAGGGTACCAGCACTCTTCCATTTATTCTGAGCACTGCTTCGGCATTACCATCATGGTGCCAAGAGACCATCATCATTTGTGTTTTCTGATCAGCAAATGTAACCTACCATCGTTCCCACTCCCCCATCCCTCCCGGCTGATATAGTTGTAAGCCGGTGATTTATGTACTATTGATCAGCTGGCATTTCCTCCCTTGGATAAGTAACTGTACAGTCGTCTGCATATGCATTGGATTCTGGGATGAGTTGAAGGTCATTGAAGTAGACATTTCATGACAATGACACAAGCACACTTTCCGGTAGAACACTTGCACCAATAGTGTGTCTAGTTGACTCTGTCCCGTTGAGATCAACCTTGAAGGTAATCACTGAGAAAGCATATTGCAGAGCCGGCGACTCCTAGTACCTGCAGTTTTGCCAAGAGTCCCTGGTGCCATACTCGGTCGAAAGCACCAGCAATGTCTAGTGCCGAAAGCACCAGCAATGTCTAGTGCTACAATAGTGCTGACCTTGGAGTCACTCGCTGACTAATGGTACATAGTGGATAGGTTGAAACCATATTGACGGTCACAAAGAAACGAAAAACACTGTCATCTGTCGTGATATTATTCTGTCTTTGTCTGGGCAGTGTGGGCAGAGTGGTGGGTTGTCACCACACATCATGTCACTAACACTATCTGCCACCACACTCACCCGCCCATCAAAAGAAACTTGAAAAAGCTCACATCTGGTGATCATCAAAGGCGGCGGTAATAATGCAACACAGCGTGCCAGTTTTCATGTCTCCTGTTGCTTATGATGCAGCAAGCAACACGCTCCCTTCAAGAGACCAAGAGAGGCCTTCATACTAGTGAAGGGCTTTTGATCCATTTCCCAGGCGCTGTATAAACGATACGGGACTAGCGCTTTCCCAGATATACATTAATAATATAGCAATAGTTCAGTCATCTCGCTCAACATGTTTTGGTTTCGCAGCACAAACGTTAACAGCAATTTCTGAACCATATATAAAATTGATATATATCTTGTAGCAACGATAGGTTTACCCTCGTCACGTGTCTAGCTGAGGCGCGCATTCCTCGCTTCTCATGGGTCGTGTGAATAATGACTGAAGAGCTCAGGCAACACAGCATCTGTTGACCTGCTCAGGGAACTGAAGTGAATAAAGTAAATGAAAAATGTCTCATCTCAGCGAGGCCAAGAATGAGCTTCTTTCGTCTCTTAGTCTCTCTTCAGTATTGTCGCAGCAAAATACTATCCTCCGGCTATTACTATTACTCTTATTATTTCTTAGTAGTAGTAGTAGTATTTACTATTATTATTATGAACATCATTATTCATAAGAGCGTTAAATTCTTGTGGTTCATTCAGGAATTATAGAGGGATAGAGGGACCCATGATAGTCCAAGCACTGACAATGTTCACGTGGGGGCTGCTGGAGTGCCAGGCTGGTCACCGAGGTAGAGCTGGATATAGGGAAGATGAGACTTTTGGGTGCCTCTGGAGACATGTGGTAACTCCTCAACGTTGTAAATACAATTTACTTATGAGTGAATACTGTGTTCACAAAATTAGCGTTGCAACAGAAGCGATGATTGGTAGATGAGTTACTAGCCCCTTGCTGCCGGCATTACAGTCGCCTCTTACAACATACTCCCAGTATGAAATAAAGACACATGTGCAACATCTGGGTATCTTTATTGTAAACGTTTCGCCATCCAGTGGCTTTATCAATACAAATTCTAGGACATATGTGAAGACAGTAGAACTATATACAAAAGATGAGGTTATCAGTCCCTCGGCCTTGGAGTGGTGTGAACATCACGAAAGTCGTTGAGTTACTGGAGCAGAGCCAAGAGGCTGGCGCTATATACTAACGTCAGGTGGAAAAGGACGTGTAGCAGACGAGGGCATAGTCACTGGTAGGCGGGATTCCCCAGTGGAAGTAGATCATATCCAAAGAGATGGGTTAGTTGTAGTAGTAGAAGTCGTTGCCGTGAAGAAGGTTATGTACAGGTCCTCAGAATCAAGATTCCATGATGTTGCAGTGTCTGACAAGTTGTACAAGAATGGTATACTAACCCATCTCTTTGGATATGATCTACTTCCACTGGGGAATCCCGCCTACCAGTGACTATGCCCTCGTCTGCTACCCGTCCTTTTCCACCTGACGTTAGTATATAAGCGCCAGTCTCTTGCCTCTGCTCCAGTAACTCAACGACTTTCGTGATGTTCACACCACTCCAAGGCCGAGGGACTGATAACCTCATCTTTTGTATATAGTTCTACTGTCTTCACATAGTGTCCTAGAATTTGTATTGATAAAGCCACTGGATGGCGAAACCTTTACAATAAAGATACCCAGATGTTGCACATGTGTATTTATTTCATACTGTCGGTATTGTATACCATTCTTGTACAACATACTCTCACTTCCCCTGGGAGATAAGACGAAATAAAGAAGAACAAGAACTCTCAAGAAAATAGAAGAAAACCCAGATAGGTGAGTAAATATATATGCATACACATGGATGTGTAGTGTGACCTGAGTGTAAGTATAAGTAGCAAGATATACTGAGAGAAAGTATGCAAGGTAAATAATGTTACTTGTGATCACTACATCTGACGAGGAATACTTAAACCAATTATATTCATAGTTGAACGATAGTGTGATATTCGAGCTCTGATTCTCTCTCTCTCTCTCTCTCTCTCTCTCTCTCTCTCTCTCTCTCTGATTCATCTGAGTCTTCAACTTCCAATTGTGACCCCTTGGTTCTGTGTCTAATCTCTGGAACATCCTGTCTCTGTCCACCTTGTTAATTCCTCGCAGTATTTTGTATGTAAATATCATGTCTCCCTAACTCTCCTGTCCTCTAGTGTTGTCAGGCCGATTTCCCTTAACCTTTCTTCGTAGGACAATCCCCTTTGCTCCGGAACTAACCTCTCTCTCTCTCTCTCTTGCTGTGGATTACATGGTCACTCATTATGTTCCAAAAATCAAATTATAATTCTATTATATTTAGAGGCAATAAAATACATTAGGGTACATTATATTAATCAAATGTAAGGTACATAAAGTGACTTTACTTTATCAGATTCATGACTCCAGCACACACATAATACGTGACACTAGCAGTGTATGACACTAGCAGTGTATGACACTAGGAGTATATGACACCAGCAGTATATGACACCAGCAGTATACGACACCAGCAGTATACGACACTACCAGTATATGACACTAGCAATATATGACGCTAACAGTAAATGACACTAGCAGTACTCACCTAATTGTGGTTGCAGGGGTCGAGACTCAGCTCCTGGCCCCGCATTTTCGCTGTCCGCTACTGGGTCTCTGCTCTCCCTGCTCCATGAGCTTTATCATACCTTGTCTTAAAACTATGTATGGTTCCTGCCTCCACTATATCTTTCTCTAGATTATTCCACTTCCTGACTACTCTATGGCTGAAGAAATGCTTCCTAACATCCCTTTGACTCATCTGAGTCTTCAGCTTCCAGTTGTGTCCCCTTGTTTCTGTGTTCCAACTCTGGAACATCCTGTCACTGTCTACCTTGTCGATTCCCCGCAGTATTTTGTATGTCGTTATCATGTCTCCTCTGACCCTTCTTTCCTCCAGTGTTGTTAGTATGTGACACTATCAGTATATAACACTATCAGTATATGATACTATCAGTATATGACACTATCAGTATATGACACTATCAGTATATGACACTATCAGTATATGACACTAGCAGTATATAACACTATCAGTATATGACACTAGCAGTGTATGATACTTTCAGTATATGACACTAACAGTATGTGACAGTATATGACACTAGAAGTTTATGACAGTATATGGCACTAGAAGTATATTACACTAGAAGTATATGACACTATCAGTATATGACAGTATATGACACTAGCAATATATGACACTGTTTACAACGAGTGACACTGAACTGCATTTCCTATAATTATTTGATATTGATTACTTAATAAATGTAATAATCATGAGGTGAGGTATTTTGAAGGAAGGATTACCAATACGAAAAAAAGTGAATTTGAGTATTATCATAACACTCCATAAATCTGTGTGTGTGTGTGTGTGTGTGTGTGTGTGTGTTAGTTACCATTTTGTCCTAGGCACATGTCGATTTGACACTAGGCCTGTTGTATGTATGTGTGTGTGTGTGTAAGGAAACACTTCGAAATGTTTCCGCCCCGTCGGGAATAGAACCCGGGCCCTCCGTGCGTGAAGCAAGAGCTTTACCACTAGCACTGTGTGTGTGTGTGTGTGTGTGTGTATGTGTGTGTGTGTGTATGTGTATGTGAGTGTTAGTTACCATTACCATTTAGTGTGTATGTATGTGTGTGTGTACTCACCTATTTGTGGTTGCAGGGGTCGATTCATAGCTCCTGGCCCCGCCTCTTAACTGATCACATCTAGGTCCTCTCTCTCCTTCTTCCATAAGCTTTATCATACCTCGTCTGAAAACTGAGTATGGTTCCTGCCTTCACTAGGTCACTTTCCAGATTATTCCACTTCCTGACAACTCTATGACTGAAGAAATACTTCCTAACATCCCTCTGACTCATCTGAGTCTTCAACTTCCAATTGTGACCCCTTGTTTCTGTGCCCCATCTCTGGAACATCCTGTCTCTGCCAACCTTATAAATTCCTCGCAGTATTTTGTAAGTCAATATTATGTCTTCCCTAACCCTCCTGTCCTGTGTCGTCAGGCAGATTTCTCTTAATTAACCTTTCTTCATAGGACATTTCCCTTAGATCTGGAACTAGCCTTGTTGCAAAGCTATGCACCTTCTCTAATTTCTTTACGTGCTTGACAAAGAGTGGGTTCCAAACTGGTGCTGTATACCTGGGCCTGGTGCTGTATAACTGGTGCTGTATGGGCCTGACGTACACGGTGAACAGAGTCTTGAACGATTCCTTACTGAGGTATCGGAATGCTATTCTTAGGTTTGCCAGGTGCCCTTATGCTGCAGCAGTTATCTGGTTGAAGTGCTTTTCCGGAGATGTGCTCGGTATTATATTCACCACAAATCCTTTTCCTTGAGTGAGGTTTGCAGTCTTTGGCCACCTAGCCTATACTCTGTCTGCGGTCTTCTTTGTCCTTCCCCGATCTTCATGACTTTGCATTTGGCGGGGAAAAAATCGAGGAGCCAGTTACTGGACCAAGCATCCAGCCTGTCCAGATCTCTTTGTAGTCCTGCCTGATCCTCATCAGATTTAATTCTCCTCATTAACTTCACATCATCTGCAAACAGGGACACTTCTGAGTCTATGCCTTCCGTCAAGTCATTCACATATACCAAAAATAGCACTGGTCCTAGTAGTGACCCCTGTGGAACCCCGCTGGTCACAGGCGCCCACTCTGACACCTCTTCACGTACCATGATTCGTTGTTGCCTCCCTTACAGGTATTCTCTGATCCATTGCAGTGCCCTTCCTGTTATACGTGCCTGATCCTCTAGCTTTTGCACTAATCTCTTGTGAGGAACTGTGTCGAAGGCCTTCTTGCAGTCCAAGAAAATTCAATCTACCCACCACTCTCTCTCCTGTCTTATTTCCGTTACCTTGTCATAAAATTTTTTTGGAGAAAATTCTCCAGGAGGGGGTATCAGCCCCTTTCAGCACAAGGGACGACCCTCTCAGAAAGGGCAGTGGCATATTGTTTGCTTCCGCATCAAGTAATTGGAAGCAGATGTTTTACCAGCGTGTACCAGTCATTAGACGACACTCTTCCTTGTAAGATACGTCACGGCTGACCACTGTTGCAACTAGGATGGGTTAATGAGAGACAATCGATCTCTTACGGCAGCAGGAAAATTGAGAAAATCCTGCACCCACTTTAGTACCATGTTAAAGATGACATACACAGTCGTCTAAGCCCAGACATTAAGAAATTAAGCATTCTGCATTGCTTCCTGTAGAAGTTTAGCAAGCAAAAGAAACAATCTTGATCGACACTTCTTTTATGTGTCAGGAGACGCCCAGGGCACTAGGGCGGTGAGGGAGTTATAGATTATATTGCTTTAAATCCTGCCAGGGAAAACATTAATGCCAGGATAACGAATAAAGAGGAATGTTCCCCGTGTTTATGTGCATAAAAGACAATCCACATTAGCGGTATATTACAGAGAAGTGAGCGCAGCTTTCTGTAGTGACATTACTGTGAATTTAAACGATTCAAGGACAATTAAGAGTACCGTGTGTATCGAGAACTATTTTCATAGACTAACCATGCACCGTAAGACACTTATTCTTCAATCAAGACAGCAGTTATCCAGGTGATACTTAAGGGTATGATACACATACCCAGGTAAGTCTGCTTAGACATAAAGTAGTTCGATTGAATGCACAGTTAGGAACTGATGTATGTTCTGGGCAGATTTATCATACACCTGGTGACACGTGGGCTTTTTAGCCCAACCAAGTGAGTACCTAGTATTATTCAGTATTCAGTTACTGAATGTATATTGCCATACGCTCCTCATGGACAATTATTCACATACTCACTTTATATTTACTTGTACTCTACAGCTAAGTGGCAATAGAACACACTGGGTCATGTCGAAAGAGCTTTCTGGGTGCAGCTCCAGAAAGCTGACCCAGCAACGAAGATAACTACAGTATTACCAGTGTTCCTGTACAAATTGTTAATGTTCTACAAATGTTATTTACCACAATTCCAGTAGGTTTTTGACACATGATTTGCCTTCCATGAATCCATGCTGGTTGTCGTTTACAAGCTTGTTCCATTTTTGGTGCCCCACCACTCTCCTCCTGATAATCTTCTCCACGACTTTCCATACTATACACGTCAGTGCCTCGTTTCTGTCTCCTGTGTGTGTTTGTGTGTGTGTGTGTGTGTGCGTGCTCTCCTAGATGTACTCACCTAGTTGTGGTTGCAGGGGTCGATTCACAGCTCCTGGCCCGCTCAGTGGCTCACTGGTCGCTATTAGGTCACTCTTCCTGCTCCATGAGCTTTATCATACCTCTTTGTAATGCTGTGTATGGATCCTGCCTCCACTACATCACTTCCCAAACTATTCCTCTTCCTGACAACTTTGTAACTGAAGAAATACTTCCTAACATCCCTGTGGTTCATGCGAGTCTTCAACTTCCAATTGTAACCCCTTGTTGCTGTGTCCCATCTGGAACATCCTGTCTCTGTCCACCTTGTCAATTCCTATTTTAAATGTCGATATCATATCCCTCTATCTCTCCCGTCCTCCAGTGTCGTCAGGTCGATTTCCCTTAACCTTTCCTCGTAGGACATGCCCATTAGCTCCGGGAAAAGTCCTGTTGCAAACCTTTGAACTTTATCTAATGTCCTTATGTGTTTGGCTAGGTGTGGGTTCCATACTGGTGCTGCATACTCCAATATAGCCCTGACATACACGGTGTAAATGGTCCTGAATAATTCCTTATTGAGATGTCGGAATGCTATTGTTAGGTTTACTAGGCGCCCATATGCTACAGCAGTTATTTGGTTGATGTGCGCCTCAGAAGATGTACCAGGTGTTATACTCACCCTAAGATCCTTTTCCTTGAGTGAGGTTTGTAGTCTCTGGCCCCCTACACTGTACTCTGACTGCGGTCTCTTTGCCCTTACCATTAGTATATTTTTCTTCTATAGGGTCTCCTGTACGGTCTCCTCCCAAAAAGGGCTTCTTCTGTACAGTGTCTCCCCTGAGCGGTCTCTCCCTGAGCGGTCTCAGAGCAGTCACCTTCCGCGTGCCCGCGCCCTCCTGTGCCCCGCGCCCCTGCCAGCGCCCTCCTCCCGCATCCCTACGTCAACGCCCCCCACCCCACCCCCCTTTTTTTAATTTTCATTTTTTTCCGAATTTAAATTTTTTTTTTAATTTCATTTTTCTCGATATTCTGTAATACTTCTGTCACCCTCCAATTCCTCGGATCAAGAATTTACCTCGATTTTTTCCAATTTTTGAGTTACCCTCCATCTCCCACTCTCCCCTCCCCCATCCACTTCCATCACCCATACCCTCTAAGTCCAATATTCCTGCTCCATCTCCATGGATCAAGATTTACTTCGATTTTCAATGAATTTTTGAGTCACCCTCCATCTCTCACCTCCCCACTATTCACTTCCATCTCCCCAAAACCCCTGCTCCATCTCCTTGGATCAAGTTTTACAGAGTTGCCAGATTTACCCTTTTCGAGAATGTTGAAAATATTTCATTTTTTCGAATTTTGACTTTACCCACCAATTCCTCCTTGGGTCATGATTTTACCTCCATCTCCTCGGATCAGGTTTTGAGATCTCCCTATGAAGGTAAGCATTCAACCTTTTTTGTATGTATTTCTGAGGTCGAGAGAAATTGTTGGGGTATGGTTAAAGGTCCCCTTATAGGTCTTCCCTCCCCTGTGGGGTGTTCCCCCTACAGGAGTACAACAACAAGTTCAATCAAGCGAGTTCAGGTGTGTTGTGACGTCATTATTCCTCTCGATAACTTAATAGAACTAAAATGCAACCACCAGTGACGTCACTGACCAACAACAACAAGTTAATTCATGAGAGTACAACAGGATTGAGCACGTATCTTCCCCTTATCAAATGAACAAAGTTACTTTTCATCTTGTTAAATGAAGTAAACACAGAATAACACTAATACACAATATTTTTTTCTTCATTTATTTTCCACTTTTTCGGTACATCAATTTTGTTCTCAAGTCATAATATTTTTTACTGATTCATCAGAAAGACTCAAGTCATAATATTTTTTACTGATTCATCAGAAAGACTCTACTCACAACACCTATAAGGCTCTAGTTCAACAATTTTTTAGACGTTTTAATGACCATAACAAGCCTCAATTTTACATATCACGAATTAAGAACTCTAGTTCATCCACAAAACTTACATTTTTCCCCGGTTTTTACTAATTCATCAAAAACTTTCTCAATATTGCTAATACGATAAATTTTCAGACGTTTTAATACCCACAACATGTCATAATTTTGCAAACCACGATTTAAGATTTTGCACTAATAACTCACAACATTTAACAAATTTTTCGTTAATACAACATTTTTTCTCGTTTTCTTTAAAAAAAAAAATAAAAAAAATATAATAACCACTCTCCTCAAATCTAGGTGTCTTCTGCTCAAAATGACCTTATACGACCTTATACGACCTTATACGACCTTATACGACTGGCTAGGTCCCCCTACACCATCTGAGTAATACAACTCACAATTTCCACTTATTTCAATTTTTTACATATCACGAATTAAGATTTCGTTTTAATACCCACAACATCTCACGTATTTCTACATTTCACGAATACATCTGTAAATACATCAAAAAGGTTTTTATTTTCATGTTAATGTGCACAAAATCTGCATAATTTCATTAAAATTTATGCATAATCCACATTATTTCATTACAATTTATGCAAGAAACTCACATTCTCAATACTTAATGAACATAACAGTTAATTTTTTTCTCGTTTTCACTAATTCATCAATAAAGTCACATCCATCTCCACAGAACATACACACATTTTTATACACAATATAACCAAGAATTGCATTGGAACACTTCCAAAAATTTTGGAACACCTCCAAAACACTCTTATACATAATTTGAATACTCCCAAAACACCATTTCAATACTACCAAAACATATAAAATTTAACCTAACCTAACCCAACCTAACAACACCTATCCTAACCCAATTAACATTTAACCTAACCTAACTTATCCTTCAAATCACTCTCATTCATCATTTAATCACCTTCAACTAACACACATGAGACATCAACAAACCTATGCATGGCATAATCACAACTAAGACATACGCCTCCAACTAAGACATATCATAACCACTAAGACATATTCACCAATCTTATACATGACATAATCAGAACAACAAATTTAACACATGAGACATAACCAACATCTAAGTCATATACACAAAATAATATATAACCGCAAAATACCATGTCACGATCACCACCAACTAAGACATATCATGAACACACCCAACTAAGACATAACATAATCACATTTTTATAAACATTTCCTCAAATCATTATAACCAACTTTATAAGATGGCAAACCATTATCTAAGAACACTAATCTCAATCCACTAAGATCACTCATCTCAAAAAGTCACATCCATCTCCACAGAACATACACACATTTTTATACACAATATAACCAAGAATTGCATTGGAACACTTCCAAACAACATTGGAACACCTTCAAAATAAAATTTTGCAAACTCCCAAATAACATTTGACATCTCTAACTCATCCACCAAATTACATTCTCAATCACATTTACACACATTTCATTAACTGAAATTACATTTCATCCACCAAACTACACACTCATCCCAAAACAACTATGATTGTAGAAATCACTCATCTCAAAAACCCTAAGATCATTTATGACAAGATCATTTAAACTATGAATACTTTTACTAAGACATACACATCCAATCATGTTCATCATCACTATATCACGTTTACCAACTCCATTTCATGATTATCATTATCTAAGATCACTTAGGATAAGACACTAAGATCCAAGACACTAAGATCACAGATCACACATTTTGTACATATTCCCACAAAACATTTTAACTAAGATGACTACCAAATATAAGAACCACCAACTAAACCATAACATGAGTGCCAAATCTAAGACTACAATTAAGACATGAGACATAACCCTACAATTAAGACATGAGACATAACCCTACAATTAAGACATGAGACATAACCCTACAATTAAGACATGAGACATATCCCAAACTAAGACATATTCAAAATCCAAGACATGAACACAAAATAAGCCATAACACGAACATTATAATATAACCAAAAAATCTAAGCCATTTATATAAAATATGGTAAAAGCACAAAACTACAACGTCACAAATCACCACCTACCAACTAAAACATATCATCACCCCCAAAAAATATAAGAACCACCAACTATAACATATCACTGCATCCCCAAAAAAATATAAGAAACACTAAGACATATCATGAACACATACAATTAAGACATGAGTCATTACCAAAACTAACACACACACACACACACACACACACACACACACACACACCCAACTAAGCCATAACATGATCGCCAAAATTAACACACACACACACCACTACCACCACCAACTAAATCATAACATGAGTGCCAAATCTAAACTAAGACATGAGACACAACCCAAACTAAGACATATTCAAAATCTAAGACACAATCACAAAATAAACCATAACACGAACACTAACATGACAACCAACTAATACACAACATGATCACAAGAAATTTAAGACATGAGACATAATCCAAAATCTAAGACACAGCTACCTCCAACTAAGCCATTTACACAAAAATAAGATTAAAAGCACAAAAAATACAACGTCACAATCACCAAAAAACATAAGAACCACCAACTATAACATATCATTGCATCAAAAAAATATAAGAATCACCAACTGAGACATATGAACACATACAACTACGACATGAGACATAACTAAAACTAAGACATATTCAAAATCTAAGACATGAACAAAAAATAACTCATATTTCGTGATATGTAAAATTGAGGCTTGTTATGGTTATTAAAACGTCTGAAAATTTGTTGAACTAGATTAGAGCCTTATAGGTGTTGTGAGTAGAGTCTTTCTGATGAATCAGTAAAAAATATTATGACTTGAGAACAAAATTGATGTACCGAAAAAGTGGAAAATAAATGAAGAAAAAAATAGTGTGTATTAGTGTTATTCTGTGTTTACTTCATTTAACAAGATGAAAAGTAACTTTGTTCATTTGATAAGGGGAAGATACGTGCTCAATCCTGTTGTATTCTCATGAATTAACTTGTTGTTGTTGTTGTTGGTCAGTGACGTCACTAGTGGTTGCATTTTAGTTCTATTAAGTTATCGAGAGGAATAATGACGTCACAACACACCTGGGCTCGCTTGATTGAACTTTTTGTTGTACTCCTGTAGGGGGAACACCCCACAGGGGAGGGAAGACCTATAAGGGGACCTTTAACCATACCCCAACAAGTTCTCTCAACATCGGTAATACATACAGGGATCTCAAAACCTGATCCGAGGAGATGGAGGTAAAATCATGACCCAAGGAGGAATTGGTGAGTAAAGTCAAAATTCGAAAAAATGAAATATTTTCAACATTCTCGAAAAGGGTAAATCTGGCAACTCTGTAAAACTTGATCCAAGGAGATGGAGCAGGGGTTTTGGGGAGATGGAAGTGAATGGTGGGGAGGTGAGAGATGGAGGGTGACTCAAAAATTCATTGAAAATCGAGGTAAATCTTGATCCAAGGAGATGGAGAAGGAATATTGGACTTAGAGGGTATGGGTGATGGAAGTGGATGGGGGAGGTGAGGGTGGGAGATGGAGGGTAACTCAAAAATAAGATAAATCGAGGTAAAATCTTGATCTGAGGAATTGGAGGGTAAAGTCAAAATTCGAAAAATAAATGAAAATCTGACAACCTTGTAAATCTTGATCCAAGGAAGTGGAGCAGGAATATTGGGTTTAGAGGGTATGGGTGATGGAAGTGGATGTGACTTTTTGATGAATTAGTAAAAATGGGGAAAAAAATTGTGGGTGGGAGAGGGAGGTCTTGATCCGAGGAAATGGAAGTAAAATCTTGATCCGAGGAATTGGAGGGTGACATAAGTATTACAGAATATCGAGAAAAATGAAATTCGAAAAAAAAAATTAAAATTCGAAAAAAATGAAAATTCGAAAAAAATAAAAAAAAATCGAAAAAGGAGGGGGATGGGGCGTGGGTGCGGAAGGGCACGGGCATGCGGAAGGTGACCGCTCTGAGAGAAACCGCTCAGGGGAGACTGTACAGGAGACCCTACAGAAGAAAAGTATACTACTCTTCCCCAATCTTCATGACTTTACACTTGGTGGGGTTCTGCTCCAGGAGCCAGTTTCTGGACCATGCCTGCAGCCTGTCCAAATCTCTTTGTAGTTCTGCCTGGTCCTCGTCCGATTGAATTCTTCTCATCAACTTCACATCATCAGCGAACAGGGACACTTCTGAGTCTGTTCCTTCCGTCATGTCGTTCACATATACCAGAAACAGCACTGGTTCTAGGACTGACCCCTGTGGAGCCTCGCTCATCACAGGCGCCCACTATGACACCTCGTCATGTACTAAGACTCGCTGACGTCTTCCTGACAGGTATTCCCTGAACCATTGTAGTGCCTTCCCTGTTATCCCTGCTTGGTCCTTCAGCTTATGCACTAATCTCTTGTGTGGAACTGTGTCAAACTCCTTCTTACAGTCCAAGAAAACACAATCTACCCACCCCTCTCTCTCTTGTTTTACTGCTCTCACCCTGTCATTAGAACTCCAGTAGATTTGAGACAGAATTTTCCATCCTTGAAACCATGCTGGTTGTCGTTAATAAGATCATTTCTTTCTAGGTGCTCCACCACTCTTCTCCTGATAATCTTCTCCATAACTTTGCATACTATACATGTCAGTGACACTGGTCTGGTCTGTGCTTCGTGTCTCTCTCCTTTTTTTAAAGGTTGGGACTACATCTGCTGTCTTCCATACCTCAGGTAGTCGCCCTGTTTCGATAGATGTGTTGAAGATTGTTGTTAATGGCACTCATAGCACCTCAGCTCCCTCTCTCAGAACCCATGGAGGGATGTTATCTGCCCCCATCGCCTTTGAGTTATCTAGCTTGCTTAGCTTGCTGCCCCAAGGTAGCAGCCTCTTCACTTCTTCTTTGGTTGTATGTACGTATTGTGTCCAACACTTGATGGTGTACCCCACCTCTCCGTCTTTCTGGAGTCCCTTCTGTCTTCTCTGTGAACACTTCTTTGAATCTTATGTTGAGCTCCTCCTTTCGCAGCCTGATTATCTGGTCCTTGATTATTGTTTTCCTCTTGATGTGGCTGTACAACAGCTTCGGGTCAGATTTGGCTTTCGCTGCTATATCATTTTCGTATTGTCGGGCATCTGTTCTTACCTGTGCATATTCATGTCATGCTCTATGATTGTTCTCCTTATTCTTCTGGGTCCTTTGAGTGAACCAAGGGCACATTCTGGCCTTCTCATTATTTATGTTACTCTTGGATACAAACCTCTCCTGCTTCAGATGCCATGTCTCCTCTGGGCAATAGCCCTTTAACTCGCTTCAGCATATTTACCTCATATTCTAGGGCCCATATCCTGCTTCTGCTGCTTCAGCCCTTGACTCCCATTTTTTCTTTTCTGCCTCCATCCTCTTCTCCATTGTCACAGAAAGCTCACCTAGTTTGTTCTCCCACTCTTCTTCCATCCTTTTACATTGCCATTCCATCCATTCTTCCTTACCAGGACCATCTTCCTCTGATCCCCTCAGCCTTCGACTTCCAAACTGAGCCCCCATTTTTTTTAATGGGTTAGGTTTTTTAGTGTGTGTCTGTGTTGCTTGTGTGTGTGAGTGTGTATGTGTGATTGTATGTGTGTGTGTGTGTATGTACAAGACTGGTAGGAAGAGAGTGATAGAGAGAGTTGGAAAAAGAGAAAGAGGTGGAGAGAAAGAGAGGTAGAGGAAGAGAGAGAAATGTGGACAAAAAAACAGAGATAGGTGGAGAGAAAGAGGGATAAAGGTAGGGGTGGGGAGTTGTAAGGGGGGGAGAGATGGGGATATATAGGGAGGGGGAGAGGGAGAGTGATGGGGAGGTGGAGAAAGAGTAGGAAGGGGGTTAGAGGGAGAGAAAGGGGAAAGGGAGGGAGGGAGAGAGGAAGGAAAAGAGAGGGAGAGGGAATGGGGGAAGGGAGAGAGAGGAAAGAGAGAGAGAGGTGTAGGGAAAGGAATGGGTAGGGTACTATCAAGTCACAGTGAGGTATCAATTCGCCTGTGTGTGTGTGTGTGTGTGTATGTGTGTGTGTGTGTGTGTGTGTGTGTGTGTGTGTGTGTGTGTGTGTGTGTGTGTGTGTGTGTGTGTGTGTGTGTGTGTGTGTGTGTGTGTGTGTGTGTGTGTACTCACCTATTTGTACTCACCTATTTACGGTTGCAGGGGTCGATTCATAGCTCCTGGCCCCGCCTCTTCACTGATTGCTACTAGGTCCTCTCTCTCCCTGCTCCATGAGCTTTATCAAACCTAGTCTTAAAACTATGTATGGTTCCTGCCTCCACTATGTCGCTTTCTAGGCTATTCAACTTCCTGACAACTCTATGACTGAAGAAATACTTCCTAACATCCCTTTGACTCATAGGAGTCTTCAACTTCCAATTGTGACCCCTTGTTTCTGTGTCCCCTCTCTGGAACATCTTGTCTCAGTCCACCTAATCTATTCCTCTCAGTATTTTATATGTCGTTATCATGTCTCCCCTAACCCTTCTGTCCTCTAGTGTTGTCAGGCCGATTTCCCTTAACCTTTCTTCGTAGGACAATCCCCTTAGCTCTGGGACTAGTCTTGTTGCAAACCTTTGCACTTTCTCTAATTTGTTGACGTGCTTGACCAGGTGTGGGTTCCAAACTGGTGCTGCATACTCCAGTATGGGCCTGACGTATATGGTGTACAGAGTCTTGAATGATTCCTTAGTGAGGTATTGGAACGCTATTCTTAGGTTTGCCAGCCGCCCGTATGCTGCAGCAGTTATCTGATTGATGTGTGCCTCAGGAGATGTGCTCGGTATTATACTCACCCCAAGAATTTTTTCTTTGAGTGAGGTTTGCAGTCTTTGGCCACCTAGACTATACTCTGTCTGCGGTCTTCTTTGCCCTTCCCCGATCTTCATGACTTTACATTTGGCAGGGTTAAATTCAAGGAGCCAGTTACTGGACCAGGCTTGTAGCCTGTCCAGGTCTCTTGTAGTCCTGCCTGATTCTCGACTGATTTGATTCTCTCTCATTACCTCTACATTCATCTGCAAACAGGGACACTTCTAAGGTCCATCCCTTCCGTTATGATCATTCACATATACCAAACAGTCAGGTCCTAGACTGAGCCCTTGTGGAATCTCACTTGCAGTCTACCTCTTGAGACTCGTCGAACTATGACTCGTTGTTGCCTCCCTGCAGTTATCTCTGATCCATTGCAGTGCTTTTCTGTTACTTGTGCCTGATCCTCAGCTTTTGCATTAATCTCTTGTGAGGAACTGTGTCGAAGTCTTCTTTGCAGTCAAAAAATGTGCAGGTCTCCACCCTCTCCTCCTGTGTCTTACTTCTGTACTTTTCATATAAACTCCAGTGAGGTTTGTGAACACAGGATTTTCCTTTCCTGAAACCGTGTGGTTCGTTTGATAACAGCTTGTGTCTTTCTAGGTAGTCCCCAGCTCTCCTCCTGGATGATTTCCCATGGATTTGCTCTATGACACGTCAGTGAACAGGTCTGTAGTTTAATGCCTTCGTGTCTGTCTCCTTTCTTAGAAAGATTGGGACTACATTTGCCATCTTCCATACCTCAGGTAGTTGCCCAGTTTCAATGGATGTGTTGAAGATTTTGTTAGGGCACACAAATTCTCTCCTCTCTAAGGACCCACGAGAAATGTTGTCGGTCCCACCGCTTTTGAGGTATCGATTCACATACAGCTTCTTCACCTCCTCCTCGTTGTGTGTATTTCATCCAGCACTTGTTGGTATACCTCCCTATTCCTAATTCCTGGAGTCCTTCCTGTCTCCTCTGTAAATACTTTTTTATATATCATGTTGAGCTCCTCACATACCTCTTGGTCGTTTCTTGTGAACTCCCCACCTTCCTTCCTCAGTCTGATTACCTGGTCCTTGACTGTTGTTTTCCTCCTGATGTGGCTATACAACAGCTTCGGGTCAGACTTGACTTTTGATGCTATATCATTTTCGTATTGTCGCTGAGCCTCCCTTCTTACCTGTGCATATTCGTTTCTGGCTCTTCGGCTAATCTCTTTATTTTCCTGGGTCCTTTGTCTTCTGTACTTTTTCCATTCTCTAGTGCACTTAGTTTTTGCCTCCCTACACCTTTGGGTGAACCAAGGACTCGTTCTGGTCTTCCCGTTACTTCTGTTTCCCTTGGAACAAACCTCTCCTCTGCCTCTTTGCATTTGGTTGTCACATATTCCATCATTTCTTTTACTGGTTTTCCTGCCAATTCTCTCTCCCACTGAACGTCTTGTAGGAAGTTCCTCATGCCTGTGTAGTCTCCCCTTTTGTAGTTTTGTTTCTCCCTTCCTATTCCTGCTCCCTCTCCACTTGTAGCTCAACTATATAATCAATCACAGAACCAAATGATCACTAGCTCCAAGGGGCCTTTATACGTGATATCCTCATGTCCGAACTACTCAAGGTGAATACTAGGTCAGTCTTGCTGGATCATCCCACCTCTCTCTCTGGTAGTGTCTCTAACATGTTGATGCATGAGGTTTTCCAGTACCACATCCATCATCTTGGCTCTCCATGAGTCAGGACCCTCGTGGGGCTCCAGGTTTTCCAATCAATCTCCTTGTGATTGAAATCACCCATAACTAGTAATTTGCTCTCCCATGTGGGCTCTTCTGGCCACCTCGGTTAGTGTGTCTACCATTGCTCTGTTGCTCTCGTCGTATTCTTCTCTTGGCCTTCTGCAGTTCTGTGGCGGGTTGTACCACCTTATGGCTCTCAGACTGAATTGTTCCTACTATGTAGTCCCTTTCGCCGATTCCATCCATTCCTTCCACTTCCTCAAATCCCCACCGGTTCTTAATGAGCAGTGCAACTCCTCCTCCCCCTCTGCTCCCTCTATCTTTCCTGAGGATTTGATATCCGGGTGGAAAAATTGCATCTGTTATCATCCTGGTGAGTTTCGTTTCTGTGAGTGCTATTATGTCTGGCGATGTCTTCTTTATTCATTCATGCCACTCCTCACATTTATTTGTTATACCATCTGCATTTGTATACCAAACCTTCAACTTCTTTTCTAATACCGTAGTCTGGGGGTTATGTTGGGGTTGGGAAAGTGGGAGATCTGATGGGGAACTATGGGTGGTTGGTGTGAAGGTGGAGTTTGTAATGAGGTGGTTGGAAGCATTGGGTATGGCATGTGTGTTTTGGGTTAGATTCTTTGGTTGCATTGCGGTTGTCCAGGTTGGGAGACATCTGAAGGTGATTGTATTTGGGCTTCCTCCTGAGTCTGGGTTCTCCTGTCCATCTCTCTTTCCTCCTTTTGTCTCTGAACCCTCTCTTTCAGTTTCTGTCTTTCTTCTCGTGTGTGTGTGTGTGTGTGTGTGTACTCACCTAGTTGTACTCACCTAGTTGTGGTTGCAGGGTCGAGTCATAGCTCCTGGCCCCGCCTCTTCACTGGCCGCTACTGTGTGTGTGTGTGTGTGAGAGTATGTGTGTGTGTGTGTGTGTTAGTTAGTTAGTTACCATTTTGTCCTAGGCACATGTCAATTAGACACTAGGCCTGTTGTATGTATGTGTGTGTATGTGTGTGTAAGGAAACACTTCGAAATGTTTCTGCCCCACCGGGAATTGAACCCGGCCCCTCCGTGCGTGAAGCAAGAGCTTTACCACTGGGCCACCGGGGGCGTGTGTGTGAGTGTGTGTGTGTGTGTGTGTGAGTGTGTGTGTGTGTGTGTGTGTGTGTGTGTGTGTGTGAGTGTGTGTGTGTGTGTGTGTGTGTGTGTGTGTGTGAGTGACAGTTGTTGTGAAGGCATTAAAGATGGCTATGCTTATAGGTATCTAGTGCCTGTGTCTTCAGCATGTCAAGCAGATGGCTGAGAGGTGCTGAGAGATTATGATAGGTGCTGGGAGCTGCTGGTAGATGCTAAGTGATGCTGGGAGCTGTTGGTGGATGCTGAGTGATGCTGGGTGGTACTGATAGATTCTGAGTGATGCTAGGAGGTGCTGGTAGATGCTGAGAGCTGCTGATAGATGCTGAGTGATGCTGAGAGGTGCTGGTAGATGCCGAGTGATGTTGAGAGGTGCTGGGAGATGCTGAGTGATGCTGGGAGCTGCTGGTAGATGCTGAGTGATGCTGAAAGGTGCTGGGAGATGCTGAGTGATGCTGAGAGGTGCTGGGAGATGCTGAGTGATGCTGTGAGGTGCTGGGAGATGCTAAGTGCTTGACGCTTATGTAAACGGAGTGAGGATGAATTCTGAAGAGCTGAGAAATCAACAAGAGACGATGTTTCTGGGTAGAAAACAAATGACAAAACAGGGAACTGAAATCCGAGAAAATAGGATCACAGATGGATTCCAAATGCTTAAAAAAACAACCATAATATTGAAGAGTTTTATATAATAAATTGTACATAATACTGACAGGCCGGTGAGTAGGACATATGTGCTACACTTCTGCATCTTCCACCGTCTTCCATGTTATGATCGCCTGTATTCGACTGCAGAAGGTTGCTTTAATTAATATGTAATTAAAAAGTTCTCTGGAAACTGGAAAAAAATAATGATTGCATGAGACGCAAAGCTGTGACAGTGATTTTCTGGAAGAGTGTTGAGGAAATCCTGGAAGGAGAAAAGAACTTCGCTCAGTTGCATCACTAGTCCTGATGAGGGTCTCAGGAAGACCCGAAAAGAGATCCAGCAATGGCGATGCAACTGAGAAGAAAAACAAGAATAGGAAGATAGGTCTAGTGATGAGAAAGCAAAATTTAATGAAAAAAGAAGAAGAGGAAGAAGAAGAAGAAGATGATAGTTCCATCAATAAAAGGCCAAAAGTGTAAAAGAAAATAAGATGGGGATAGCTCCAGAAAAGAGAGAAGAGAAGAGAAAGAAGAAAGGAAGAAGTGAGAGAGTTCCAGCGATGACAAAAGAGACGAGGAAAGAAAGTAAATCCTTCAAGATTATGGCAGGACAAAACTGCTTCGCAGAAAAACCTTATACCAGTGCAACGTTTCGCTCTGTGTAGAGTTTCACCAGGTCACACCTGACGTGGTGAAACACTACACAAAGAGAAACGTTATCACCAAAAAAAAGAGGTGAGTTTTTTCTTCACTATTGTCGTCAGTGCGACATTTCGATCCATTATTTTGTCTTCCATCCCAAAATAATGGATCGAAATGTCGGACTGAAGACAATCCATCTATACCAGAAATAAAAAATGGGAACGAGAAACAAGATTTCGAAAAGATTAACAAGAAGATAAGAAGTAAGACTACAGTGAAGATAAGAAGTAAGACTACAGTGAAGATAAGAAGTAAGACTACAGTGATGGAGGAACATGGAAGGAAGATACAATGGAGGAGCTTCCAGAGGATGGAGGGGGAAAGAAAGGAGGAGGAGCTTCTAGATGATGGAGGGGGAAAGGGGAGGGGAATGAAGGAGGAGAAGGAGGCGTCCTGGAGGGCAGTTCTGGCTGTCTTCCAGTGTCGTGCCTCAGGGCAGCGGATGGCATCTTGCTGCAGGGATGTTCCAGCGAGTCTCAGCTCTCAAGAGTCGTGGCTCTTGTAGGAACTGTGACTCTTGTAGGAACTGTGACTCTTGTAGGAACTGTGACTCTTGTAGGAACTGTGACTCTTGTAGGAACTGTGACTCTTGTAGGAACTGTGACTCTTGTAGGAACTGTGACTCTTGTAGGAACTGTGACTCTTGTAGGAACTGTGACTCTTGTAGGAACTGTGACTCTTGTAGGAACTGTGACTCTTGTAGGAACTGTGACTCTTGTAGGAACTGTGACTCTTGTAGGAACTGTGACTCTTGTAGGAACTGTGACTCTTGTAGGAACTGTGACTTGTAGGAACTGTGACTCTTGTAGGAACTGTGACTCTTGTAGGAACTGTGACTCTTGTAGGAACTGTGACTCTTGTAGGAACTGTGACTCTTGTAGGAACTGTGACTCTTGTAGGAACTGTGACTCTTGTAGGAACTGTGACTTTGTAGGAACTGTGACTTGTAGGAACTGTGACTTGTAGGAACTGTGACTTTGTAGGAACTGTGACTTGTAGGAACTGTGACTTGTAGGAACTGTGACTCTTGTAGGAACTGTGACTTTGTAGGAACTGTGACTTGTAGGAACTGTGACTTGTAGGAACTGTGACTCTTGTAGGAACTGTGACTCTTGTAGGAACTGTGACTCTTGTAGGAACTGTGACATTGGTTAGTTAGTGATTGGTGGGTATAAAAATATTTGGTAGAGATGGAGAGTGAGAACGAGGGACGAGGAAGGGATGGAGGGAGAGGAATGAGGATGGAAAGTGGGATTTAAGACGAAGGATGTCTTGGGGAAGGGGGAATGAGGATGAAGGTTGAGGACATACAAACAGGGAAAAAAGAACATCCCAAAAAAACATCTCCTTCACCTTCCTTCTATTCCCAGTTTCTTCTTTACCTCCCTTCCTTCCTCCCTCCCTCCTTCCCTCTATCCCTTATCCCCCTGACCCTCTTCTTAATGATCTTGTTAGTCAGGACCTGTGTGGTACCCTTGACCTGTCCCCTGATCCACACGCACACACACACACACACACACACACACACACACACACACACACACACACACACACACACACCAAGGTGGACAGAGACAGAATGTTCCAGAGATGGGACACAGCAACAAGGGGACACAGTTGGAAGTTGAAGACTCAGATGAATCACAGGGATGTTAGGAAGTATTTCTTCAGTCACAGAGTGGTCGGGAAGTGGAATAGTTTAGGAAGTGATGTAGTGGAGGCAGGCTCCATACATAGCTTTAAGAAAAGGTATGATAAAGCTCATGGTGCAGGGAGAGTGACCCAGTAGCGGCCAGTGAAGAGTCGGGGCCAGGAGCTATGACTCGACCCCTGCAACACAAATAGGTGAGTACAAGAAGGTGAGTATACACACACATACAAACACAAAACAACAACAAGATCTGAAGACTCTCTCTCTCTCTCCTCCTCTTCTCACTCTCTCTCTCTTCTCTCTCTCTCTCCTCTTCTCTCTCTCTCTACCGTCCGTTTAGGACATCAAACAGTCACTCTGTCTATGGGTTACATTTCAGTCAACCTGTCAATCGATTACCCACCAGTCATCAAACAACATTGTTCCAAATTGATAAATCCATCCCAAAAACTCTCATATCCTGAACCCAGTTTGTATCAGAACAAACTATCACATCTACCTTCCCACCTGTGGAAGGTAGATGTATAGGCTAGATTCTTTTATTAGATGTCTTTTATTAATACCCTATATACACACACACACACACACACACACACACATATATATATATATATATATATATATATATATATATATATATATATATATATATATATACACGTTGAGAGAGAATCTGCTTCTTGACTTCTCTTACTCTGTTCTCTCTTCTCCTCTCTTATCTTCAGTCTCCATCCTTTCATCTCCCTCCCTCTCCCCTTTTCCTCCCCTCCTTTCGCCTCCCTCTTCTTCCCCTCCCCCACCTAGAGAGAGACATTTGTCCGGAAGATTCATCGCTGCCTGAGAAGGTATTGATAAATTGAGCCTTAATGGGTAAGTCTCCTAGCCTCACCCTCCTTCCCCTTTCATCTGTGCTGCCCCGGAGACTCTCCCCTTCTGCCCCTTTATTTCCAATTTCCCATTATTTCCCTCGTTGCCCCTCATTATCTGCCATGGTTTGGTCGCACCCGACGGTAATGGGTAATGGGTGAGGATGGGTTGGATAGGGGAAAGGATGGAGAGGGATAGGCAAAAAAAAGGGGATTAAGAAGGATGAGTGAGAGGGTAAATGGGTGAGTGGGTAGATAAGTGGGTGAGTGGGTGAATGGGTGAGTGGGTGGATAGGTGATTGGGCGGATGGGTGGGTGAGTGGGTGAATGGATGAGTGGGTAGATGGGTGAGTGGGTGGATGGGTGATTGGGTGGATGGGTGGGTCTGTGGGTGAATGGATGAGTGGGTAGATGGGTGAGTGGGTGGATGGGTGATTGGGTGGATGGGTGGGTGAGTGGGTGAATGGATGAGTGGGTAGATGGGTGAGTTGGTGAATGAGTGAGTGAGCAGATGGGTGAGTGGGTGGATGAGTGGTGGATGGGTAGATGGCTTTATGAATGAGCTGGTGGATAGGGCTACTAATAAGAAAGTAGAGATGGAATAAACAGGGGGAGATGAGTAAGGGGAGAGGAGTGAGGGAAGAGGAGTAATGAGGGGAGAATAAAAGTGAGGAGAGAGAAGGTGTGGGTGTAATGACCCTCAGTGTGACCAATAATGACCTGAGATAGCATTGTTATGGCCCTTCAGACACTCCCTCTATTCCCCTATCCTTCCCCTATCCTTCTCATCTTCCCTCCATCACTCCCCTATTCCTCCTCCTTCTTTCTCTCCTTCGACTTCTCTCCATTCATCTCCTTATATTTTTATATATTTGATGAGAGGGATTTTTCCTAGTAGAATTATGGTCACAATACCGTGGCTGGAACAATACCGTGGCTGGAACAATACCGTGGCTGGAACAATACAGTGGTTGGAATAATATCGTGATTGGAACAATGCAGTGGTTGGAGCAATACAGTGGTTGGAACAATACCGTGGCTGGAACAATACCGTGGCTGAAACAATTCCGTAGCTGGAACAATACCGTGGCTGGAACAATACCATGGCTCAAACAATACCGTGGTTGGAACAATACCGTGGTTGGAACAATACCGTTGTTGGGACAATACCGTGGCTGGAAAAATACCGTGGCTTATCAACGGCAGGCAACACGGTTTCAGGGACGGGGAATCCTGTGTCACAAACTTACTGGAGTTCTATGACAGGGTGACAGCAGTAAGACAAGAGAGAGAGGGGTGGGTAGATTGCATTTTCTTGGACTGTAAGAAGGCATTTGACACAGTTCCGCACAAACGATTAGTGCAAAAGCTGGAGGACCAGGCAGATATAACAGGGAAGGCACTACAATGGATCAAAGCATACCTGTCAGGAAGACATCAGCTAGTCAGAGTACGTGACGAAGTGTCAGAGTGGCCGCCTGTGACGAGCGGTGTTCCACAGGGGTCAGTCCTAGGACTGGTGCTGTTTATTGTATATGTGAACGACAAGACGGAATGAATACTCAGAAGTGTCAATGTTTGCAGATGATGTGAAGTTGATGAGAAGAATTCAATCAAACGAGGACCAAGCTGAACTACAAAGGGATCTGGACAGGCTGCAAGCCTGGTCTAGAAACTGGCTCCTGGAGTTCAACCCCACCAAGTGCAAAGTCATAAAGATTGGGGAAGGGCAGAGAAGACCGGAGACTCCAAACCTCACTCAAGGAAAATGATCTTGGGGTGAGTATAACACCAGGCACATCTCTTGAGGCGCACATCAACCAAATAACTGCTGCAGCATCTGGGCGCCTAGCAAACCTAAGAATATCATTCCGACATCTCAATAAGGAATCGTTCAGGACCCTGTACACTGTGTACGTTAGGCTCATACTGGAGTACGCGGCACCAGTTTGGAACCCACACCTAGCCAAGCACGTGAAGAAGCTCGAGAAAGTGCAAAGGTTTGCAACAAGACTAGTCCCGGAGCTAAGGGGTATGTCCTACGAGGAGAGGTTAAGGGAAATCGACCTGACGACACTGGAGGACAGGAGAGATAGGGAGGACATGATAACGACATATAAAATACTGAGAGGAATCGACAAGGTGGACAGAGACAGGATGTTCCAGAGATGGGACACAGCAACAAGGGTTCACAGTTGGAAGTTGAAGACAGATGTTAATTAAGAAGTATTTCTTCAGTCACAGAGTTGTCAGGAAGTGGAACAGTTTGGGAAGTGATGTAGTGGAGGCAGGATCCATACATAGCTTTAAGAAGAGTTATGATGAAGCTCATGGAGCAGGAAGAGTGACCCAGTAGCGACCAATGAAGAGGCAGGGCCAGGAGCTGTGAATCGATCCCTGTAACCACAACTAGGTGAGTACAACTAGGTGAGTACACAGTATTCAGAGACGTGGCCAGGGGCAATGATTTGACCCACTTCAACCACCAACAGTTAAGTACAAAGATTTATAAAACACCACAGAATTTACAGAAACAGCGAGTGTTTTGATCTAGATAACAAGACCTTGATACAAACACTGCCGTGTTTATGTTGCAAAACACACACACACACACACACACACACACACACACACACACACACACACACACACACACACACACACACACACACACACACACACACACACACACACACACACACTACCAGAACTGCATTGAATACCAGGCGAGCCAACTCTTGTTGCTGAACAACCTTGTACTGGGACATTGTTTGTCTGAAAAAGTTGGTTCTGGGACTAGTGTTGTGCGCCTCCTGGCTCCTGGGTTGCCGCAGCATCCTGGATCCTGGGTTGCCGCAGCATCCTGGCTCCTGGGTTGCCGCAGCATCCTGGCTCCTGGGTTGCCGCAGCATCCTGGATCCTGGGTTGCCGCAGCATCCTGGCTCCTGGGTTGCCGCAGCATCCTGGCTCCTGGGTTGCCGCAGCATCCTGGATCCTAGGTTGCCGCAGCATCCTGGATCCTAGGTTGCCGCAGCATCCTGGCTCCTGGGTTGCCGCAGCATCCTGGCTCCTGGGTTGCCGCAGCATCCTGGATCCTAGGTTGCCGCAGCATCCTGGATCCTAGGTTGCCGCAGCATCCTGGCTCCTGGGTTGCCGCAGCATCCTGGCTCCTGGGTTGCCGCAGCATCCTGGCTCCTGGGTTGCCGCAGCATCCTGTTTCCTGGGTTGCCGCAGCCTCCTGTTTCCTGGGTTGCCGCAGCATCCTGTTTCCTGGGTTGCCGCAGCATCCTGTTTCCTGGGTTGCCGCAGCATCCTGTTTCCTGGGTTGCCGCAGCATCCTGGCTCCTGGGTTGCCGCAGCATCCTGGATCCTAGGTTGCTGCAGCATCCTGGCTCCTAGGTTGCCGCAGCATCCTGGATCCTAGGTTGCTGCAGCATCCTGGCTCCTAGGTTGCCGCAGCATCCTGGATCCTAGGTTGCTGCAGCATCCTGGCTCCTAGGTTGCCGCAGCATCCTGGATCCTAGGTTGCTGCAGCATCCTGGCTCCTAGGTTGCCGCAGCATCCTGGATCCTAGGTTGCTGCAGCATCCTGGCTCCTGGGTTGCCGCAGCATCCTGGCTCCTGGGTTGCCGCAGCATCCTGGCTCCTAGGTTGCTGCAGCATCCTGGCTCCTGGGTTGCTGCAGCATCCTGTTTCCTGGGTTGCTGCAGCATCCTGTTTCCTGGGTTGCCGCAGCATCCTGGCTCCTGGGTTGCCGCAGCATCCTGGATCCTAGGTTGCTGCAGCATCCTGGCTCCTGGGTTGCCGCAGCATCCTGGCTCCTAGGTTGCTGCAGCATCCTGACCACGAGAGGAGACGCAGCTTCCAAAATTCTAGCAACAACATCTTGTACTCTTCTTCATTCTTGTCTTAGTGACTCCTTGTGATTCCTTGATTCACTCATCACTAAGATTTCACTCTACAAGATTACTACTACTACTACTACTACTACTACTACTACTACTACTACTACTACTACTACTACTACTACTACTACTACTACTACTACTACTACTACTACTACCACTGCTACTACTACTACTACTACTACCACTGCTACTACTACTACTACTACCACTACTACTACTACTACTACATACTACTACTACCACTGCTACTACTACTACTACTACTACTACTACTACTACTACTACTACTACTGCTCTACTACTACTACCACTGCTACTCTGTTGCTGCTACTACTGTTGCTGCTACTTCTCTCTGCTGCTACTACTACTACTACTACTACTACTCTCTACTACTACTACACTACTCACTACTCTACTACTACTCTACCTACTCTACTACTACTGTTGCTGCTGCTACTACTACTACTACTCTACTACTACTACTACTACTACTACTCTACTACTACTACTACTACTACTACTGTTACTACTACTACTACTACTACTGTACTGCTGCTCTATTACTACTACTACCACTGCTACTACTGTTGCTGCTACTACTACTACTACTGTTACCACTGCTACTACTGTTGCTACTAATAATAATAAAAATAAAAAATATAATAATAATAGTAATAATAATAATAAAAAATATAATAATAGTAATAATTATAATAAAAAATATAATAATAATAGTAATAATAATAATAAAAAATATAATAATAGTAATAATTATAATAAAAAATATAATAATAATAGTAATAATAATAATAAAAAATAAAATAATAATAGTAATAATAATAATAAAAAATATAATAATAATAATAATAATAATATTAATAATAATAATAATTACAAAAAACAACAACAATAATAGTAATAATAAAATAATAATAATAATAATAATAATAATAATAATAATAATAATTACAAAAAACAACAACAATAATAGTAATAATAAAATAATAATAATAATAATAATAATAATAATAATAATAATAATAATAATAATAATTATGATGATTTGTCAGTCAGTCATTTTTATAACATGCATATCTCTTTAAATTAGATAAACAAAATAAATTATTACTTTTTTAAAATATAATGGAAATGAGAACGATATTTATGTATATATATATATTTATATATATATATATATATATATATATATATATATATATATATATATATATATATATATATATATATATATATATATATATATATATATATATATTGCATCCCCCAAAAATTTCATCTACCCTCCTCCCCACCCACAAAAAATATAAATATAACAAATAAATTTGAGGCATTAATTTTAAAATATAAAACCGGAATGGGAGATAATCCTAAGCAAGCTCTCATAGCCAGTTAATTATTTTTTCGAATTTTGTTTTTTATTTCCCTCGTGACTTTAACTTCCTCTCTCTCTCTCTTTTTTTATCCACACATATACTTTTTTTTCCTCTCTCTAGACTCTAATATATATTTTTTTAATGTTTTGGCGTGGGGAAAAATTATTTTTGGGAAGTGCCTTTTTTTTAAATGTGTGAATATAATTATGAGGAGGAGGAGAATGATTGTTCTGTGTCTGTGTCTGTCTGTCTGTCTGTCTGTCTGTCTGTCTGGCTGACTGGCTGGCTGGCTGGCTGGCTGGCTGGCTGGCTGGCTGGCTGGCTGGCTGGCTGTGGTTGTCTTTTTGTCTGGTTGGCTGGTTATCTGTCTGTCTGGCTGTCTGTCCGTCTGTCTGTCTGGTTGGCTGGCTGGTTGTCTTTCTGTCTGGCTGGCTGGTTATCTGTCTATCTGGCTGGCTGTCTGGCTGGCTGTCTGTCTGGCTGGCTGGCTGTCTGGTGGCTGTTTGTCTGGCAGGTTGGTTGTCTGTCAGTCTATCTGTCTATCTGTTCATCTCTCTGCTTTTCTGTCTGTCTGTCTGCCTGTTCGTCTGATTGCTTGTCTGTCTGACTGTCTGACTACATGTCTCTGTTTATCTGTGTTTTTCTTTTTGTTTCCCAGGTATGTATATCGCAGTCTCTGTGTATAACTGTGAATGACTGTTGATACAATAGTATCGTGGCTGATACAACAGTGTGTAATGGCTGATACAACAGTGTGTAATGGCTGATACAACAGTGTGTAATGGCTGATACAACAGCAGTGTATCATGGCTGATTCTACAGTGAATAATGGCTGATACAACAGTGTATCGTGGCTGATACAACAGTGTATCGTGGCTGATACAACAGTGTGTAATGACTGATACAACAGTGTAATGGCTGATACAACAGTGCATCGTGACTTATACAACAGTGTATCGTGGGTGATACAACAGTGTATCGTGGCTGATACAACAGTGTATCGTGGCTGATACAACAGTGTATCGTGCTGATACAATAGTGTATCGTGGCTGATACAACAGTGTATCGTGGGTGATACAACAGTGTATCGTGGCTGATACAACAGTGTATCGTGGCTGATACAACAGTGTATCGTGCTGATACAATAGTGTATCGTGCTGATACAATAGTGTATCGTGGCTGATACAACAGTGTAACGTGGCTGATACAATAGTGTATCGTGGCTGATACAACAGTGTATCGTGGCTGATACAATAGTGTATCGTGGCTGATACAATAGTGTATCGTGGCTGATATAATAGTGTATCGTGGCTGATACAACAGTGTATCGTGCTGATACAACAGTGTATCGTGCTGATACAATAGTGTATCGTGCTGATACAATAGTGTATCGTGCTGATACAATAGTGTATCGTGGCTGATACGATAGTGTATCGTGGCTGATACAACAGTGTATCGTGCTGATACAACAGTGTATCGTGCTGATACAATAGTGTATCGTGGCTGATACAACAGTGTATCGTGCTGATACAATAGTGTATCGTGGCTGATACAACAGTGTATCGTGCTGATACAATAGTGTATCGTGCTGATACAATAGTGTATCGTGGCTGATACAACGTGTAACGTGGCTGATACAATAGTGTATCGTGGCTGATACAACAGTGTATCGTGGCTGATACAATAGTGTATCGTGGCTGATACAATAGTGTATCGTGGCTGATATAATAGTGTATCGTGGCTGATACAACAGTGTATCGTGCTGATACAACAGTGTATCGTGCTGATACAATAGTGTATCGTGCTGATACAATAGTGTATCGTGCTGATACAATAGTGTATCGTGGCTGATACGATAGTGTATCGTGGCTGATACAACAGTGTATCGTGCTGATACAACAGTGTATCGTGCTGATACAATATGTATCGTGGCTGATAAACAGTGTATCGTGCTGATCAATAGTGTATCGTGGCTGATACAACAGTGTATCGTGATGATACAATAGTGTATCGTGCTGATACAATAGTGTATCGTGGCTGATACAACTGTAACGTGGCTGATACAATAGTGTATCGTAGCTGATACAACAGTGTATCGTGGCTGATACAATAGTGTATCGTGGCTGATACAATAGTGTATCGTGGCTGATACAATAGTGTATCGTGGCTGATACAACAGTGTATCGTGCTGATACAACAGTGTATCGTGCTGATACAATAGTGTATCGTGCTGATACAATAGTGTATCGTGCTGATACAATAGTGTATCGTGGCTGATACGATAGTGTATCGTGGCTGATACAACAGTGTATCGTGCTGATACAACAGTGTATCGTGCTGATACAATAGTGTATCGTGGCTGATACAACAGTGTATCGTGCTGATACAATAGTGTATCGTAGCTGATACAACAGTGTATCGTGAAATTAAAAAATCAAAATTAACTTCAACAATAGTTTAATAAAGATAATATTTGTTTTATATAACCTAACTCAAGCGGTTTTAGAGGTACAGTAACTAACCTCTATATCAACCTGTTACAAGCAACGTGGTCTTAAAAAATGAATCCACTGTATCTACCGTCCTGTCTGTCCGTCTCTCTCCATCTAACCCTGTCTACCTGTCTCTTCGTATCTATCTCTGTCTACCTGTCTCTTCGTATCTATCTCTGTCTACCTGTCTCTTTGTATCTATCTCTGTCCACCTTTTTCTTTGTATCTATCTCTGTCCACCTGTCTCTTTGTATCTATCTCTGTCCACCTGTCTCTTTGTATCTATCTCTGTCCACCTTTCTCTTTGTATCTATCTCTGTCCACCTGTCTCTTTGTATCTATCTCTGTCCACCTGGCTTTGTATCTATCTCTGTCTACCTGTCTCTTTGTATCTATCTCTGTCTACCTGTCTCCTTGTATCTATCTCTGTCTACCTGTCTCTTTGTATCTATCTCTGTCCACCTGTCTCTTTGTATCTATCTCTGTCTATCTGTCTCTTCGTATCTATCTCTGTCTACCTTGTACTCACACATGATGGTATGATTACCACATACCCATCATGTTGTGAACCCATGCTTATCTATATCTGTTACCGTCTTTGTATATCCTGTCTATCTGTTTCGTATATATCTCTGTCTACCTGTCTCTTTTTATCTATCTCTGTCTACCTGTCTCTTTGTATCTATCTCTGTCTATCTGTCTCTTCGTATCTATCTCTGTCTACCTGTCTCTTTTTATCTATCTCTGTCTACCTGTCTCTTTGTATCTATCTCTGTCTATCTGTCTCTTCGTATCTATCTCTGTCTACCTGTCTCTTCGTATCTATCTCTGTATACCTGTCTCTTTTTATCTATCTATGTCTACCTGTCTCTTCGTATCTATCTCTGTCTACCTGTCTCTTTTTATCTATCTCTGTCTACCTGTCTCTTCGTATCTATCTCTGTCTATCTAACAGAACGTTAAGTGGTTGGATCTGACAGTATTTTTTTATATTGTATTTAAATTCACAACATTTTAAATGCTTGATGTTTATAAATGTCTACCTATCTATTTCCATCTATCTCTGTCTATCTATCTATTTCCATCTATCTCTGTATATCCATCTATCTAACAGAAGGTTCAATAGTATTAAATTTTTAACATAGAACTTCCTTTTAGTATATAAAAATCAGGATGGAAATTGTTGAGTGAAGATACGAAGGTGGGTAGGGAATGTGGGTGTGGGCGTGGATGTGGGCGTTGTCGTGGGCGTCTGGTTAAGGCGTGCTCGTGGGTGTTTGTGGGTGGTTGGGTGCGGTGTATTCTGAACCCAAGACGCTGGGAATGTCTCAGGTATTTTGGGCGTTGCCCTGGGTACCAGGAGACGGATACCCGGGTTTTTTTTTTTTTGGGTCGTGTTGGGTGAAGATGTGGGTGAAAGTGTGGTTGTTGTTGAGGGTGTGTGGGTGTTGCTGAGGGTGAGGGTCTTGTTGAGGGTGTTTGGGTGTTGTTGAGGGTGTGTGGGCGTTGTTGAGGATGTGTGGGTGTTGTTGAGGGATTGTGGGTGTTGTTGAGGGCGTGTGGGCGTTGTTGAGTGATTGTGGGTGTTGTTTAAGGTGTGTGGGTATTGTTGAGGGATTGTGGGTGTTGTTGACGGTGTGTGGGTGTTGTTGACGGTGTGGGTGTTGTTGAGGGTGTGGGTGTTGTTGAGGGTGTTCGTGTTGTTGAGGGTGTGTGGGTGTTGTTGAGGGTGAGGGTGTTGTTGAAGGTGTGGGTGTTGTTGAGGGTGTGGGTGTTGTTGAAGGTGTTTGGGTGTTATTAAGGGTGTGGGTGTTGTTGAGGGTGTGTGGGTGTTGTTGAGGGTGGGGGTGTTGTTGTAGGTGTGGGTGTTGTTGAGGGTGTGTGCGTGTTGTTGAAGGTGTGGGTGTTGTTGAGATTGTGTGGGTGTTGTTGAGGGTGTGGGTGTTGTTGAGGGAGTGTGGGTGTTGTTGAAGGTGTTGGTGTTGTTGAGGGTGTGGGTGTTGTTGAAGGTGTGGGTGTTGTTGAAGGTGTGTGTGTTGTTGAGGGTGTGGGTGTTGTTGAAGGTGTTTGGTTGTTATTAAGGGTGTGGGTGTTGTTGAGGGTATGTGGGTGTTGTTGAGGGTGGGGGTGTTGTTGTAGGTGTGGGTGTTGTTGAGGGTGTGTGCCTGTTGTTGAAGGTGTGGGTGTTGTTGAGGGTGTGGGTGTTGTTGAGGGTGTGTGGGTGTTGTTGAGGGATTGTTGGTGTTGTTGAGGGTGTGTGGGTGTTGGTGAGAGATTGTGGTGTTGTTGAGGGTGTGTGGGTGTTGTTAAGGGATTGTGGGTGTTGAGGGAGTGTGGGTGCTGTTGAGGGATTGTGGGTGCTGTTGAGGGTGTGGGTATTGTTGAGGGAGTGTGGGTGTTGTTGAAGATGTGGTGTTGTTGAGGTGTGGGTGTTGTTGAAGGTGTTTGGGTGTTATTAGGGTGTGGGTGTTGTTGAGGTGTGTGGGTGTTGTTGAGAGTGGGGGTGTTGTTGTAGGTGTGGGTGTTGTTGAGGGTGTGTGGGTGTTGTTGAAGGTGTGGGTGTTGTTGAGGTGTGGGTGTTGTTGAGGGTGTGGTGTTGTTGAGGGTGTGGTGTTGTTGAGGTGTGGTGTTGTTGAGGTGTGGGTGTTGTTGAGGGTGTGGGTGTTGTTGAGGGTGGTGTGTTGTTGAGGGTGTGTTGTTGAGGTGGGGTGTATTGTAGGTGTGGGTTTGTTGAGGGTGTGTGGGTGTTGTGTGGGAGTGTGTTTGAGGTGGTGTTGTTGAGGGTGTGGGTGTTGTTGAGGGTGTGTGGGTGTTGTTGAGGTGGGGTGTTGTTGGGGTGAGGTGTTGTGGGTGTGGGTTTTGGGAAAGGTGTTGGGTGTTGTGGGTGATGGTGTGTAGGGACTCACCTAATTGTGGTTGAGGGTCGAGTCATAGCTCCTGGCCCCGTGTGTGTGTGGGTGTGTGTGAGAGAGAGAGGAGAGGGAGAGAGAGAGAGAGAGAGAGAGAGAGAGAAGAGAGAGAGAGAGAGAGAGAGAGAGGAGGGAGAGAGAGAGAGAGAGAGAGGTGTGTGTTTGTGTGAGTGTGTGTTTGTGTGTGTGTGTATGTGAGTGTTTTTTTTTTGTGTGTGTGTGGAGGTATAGTGTAGGTGTTTGTGTATATTGTTATATAATGGGCGGAAAGTGTGGGTGAATGAGTGGGTAGCTCCCTCAGCTGTGGGCGTAGGATGTTGTGTGTGGTTTCGAAATGAGTGCGAGTGGGCGTGGTCGGGGTGGTGGGCGTTGACATAGGCGTGATCATGGTTGTGGGCGTGGACTGAGTGGTTGTTTAAGGGCGACCAAATAATGAGACACTATCTTGCCCACGGTACGTGTCCGTGGTGGTGGTAGTGGTGGTAGTGGTGGTAGTGGAAGTGGTGGTAGTGGGATTGGTGGTGGTAGTGGTGGTGGTAGTGGTGGTGGTAGTGATGGTAGTGGTGATAGTGGTGGTAGTGGTGGTAGTGGTGATAGTAGTGGTGGTGGTAGTGGTGGTAGTGGTGATAGTGGTGGTGGTGGTGGTAGTGGAAGTGGTGGTAGTGGGATTGGTGGTGGTAGTAGTGGTGGTAGTGGTGGTGGTAGTGGTGGTGGTAGTGGTACTGGTGGTGGTAGTAGTGGTAGTGGTGGTAGTGGTAGTATTAGTGGTGGTAGTGGTAGTGGTGGTATTGGTAATAGTGGTGGTGGTGGTAGTGGTACTGGTGGTAGTGACAGGGGTTGTGGTGGTAGTGGTAGTGGTGGTGGTGGTAGTGGTAGTCGTGCTGATAGTGGTAGTGGTAGTGGTGGTTGTAGTGGTGGTTGTAGTGGTGGTGGTGGTATTGGTAATAGTGGTGGTGGTGGTAGTGGTACTGGTGGTAGTGACAGGGGTGGTGGCAGTGGTGGTAGTGGTGGCAGTGGTGGTAGTGGTGGCAGTGGTGGTAGTGGTGGCAGTGGTGGTAGTGGTGGTGATGGTGGTGGTGCACAATAAACTAGCCACTTCAGTGGCAAAAATCTAAAAAGTCTCTCTCCTTTTCCATGCTTGTCATTCTTGTTGTTGTCTTTTTCCCAGATATCATCTATTTATATAGCACATATCCGCCTTACGTATGTCCCCCATCTACCCTATGTGTTACAACACTACACTGCCTCTCCCTAGGTGTCCAGGTCCCCAACTTTCCCCTCTTCCCCCGGCTTCTTCCCCAACCCTCCCACAGCCTCCACCTACGCTCAGAGCCTGGCAGGCTGGCGTAGGAATTGGTCACGGTGTTGGCGTATCGGCGTCAGTGTCGTAGTCAGGAGTGCCCCATTACTCATGCCCCATGGGTTGACTTGGGTCGTGGAGTGTACTGACGGAGTGAGTGTGACACCCCAGTGATGGAGTGATGGAGGAAGGGAAGAAAAGAGGGAGGGATGGAAGCGAGAGATGGAAGCTAGGAGGGAGGGAGAGATGGAGGGACTTAGGGGTAAGTTATATTAAGTTAGGTTCCGTAAGGTTAACTTAGACTAAATTAGACTAACTTAGATGAAATGAGACTAAGTTAGACTAACTTAGATAAAGCGAGACTAAGTTATACTAGGTTAGATTAAGTTAGGCTAAGTTAAATTAAGTCAGATCAAGTTAGGTTAGAAGATATAAAAGTCTAAATAAACGGTTTAGAAAAACCGCCAAGTTGATAAATGAGAAACTTGCAGTTTCTTCAGTCTAGTGGAGAGGAAGGTGGAAGATGAGAGTTTTTTTTATATATATATTTTATTTAAAAGAGACAATATATACAAATCCACATTTTATAAGACAAAACAAAATTCATACAAAAGTATAACATTATAACACTATATTGCCAATCCATCGTGTATGAAACACAACATGTATCACATAATACAAAGACACATAAGAAAACACCCATTCCCCTCATTCTGGAAAACTCACTCAAGACATTTTTCTCCAAAATTCGAAGCACAAATCTCAAAACTTTATAAAAGACACATATTGTCTCTACATAATGTTTCCTTAAACTTACTAATGTCGTACTTCCTGACACATTATCCCCCCAGCAAATAATACCCCTTCCCCTCACCTATCTTGAAGCTTTCACACGAACTTCATTATAACGAACCACACTTTTTTTTTTTTTTTATTTAAAAAACAATAACTGTACAAGTGACTTACAATAAAATCACCTCACAACAATAACGTAATAAATGAAAAGGACAATGTTATACAAGAATCAACTGGCAAAAAATTAAATGAACACAAATTCCTCAGAAAGGATCATTGCATGACATGAAACTTACTTAAAAGACAATTATTACTAAGTTACGACGTTCCAACAGATGGGAACCTGGAGATCCCCACCCATACTCCCTATAACCTCATGCTAAACAACAATAGGTTCAATAACAGCTAACAATATGTTTCCACAAAAAGACTGATGTTGTTACTTCCTGGCACATATCCCCCCCTCACCCCCTAGCAAAGAATATTCCCCTAGCAAAGAATATTCCCCCCTAGCAAAGAATACCCCTCCCCCTAGCAAAGAATACCCCCCCTGACGTGAGAAAGAGTTTGAGGTAATCAGTCCCTCAGCCTGGAGTCGAAGTCTCAGCCTGGAGTCGAAGTCTCAGCCTGGAGTCAAAGTCTCAGCCTGGAGTCGAAGTCTCAGCCTGGAGTCAAAGTCTCAGCCTGGAGTCGAAGTCTCAGCCTGGAGTCAAAGTCTCAGCCTGGAGTCGAAGTCTCAGCCTGGAGTCAAAGTCTCAGCCTGGAGTCGAAGTCTTCAATCTTGTCAAAAATAAATGTCAACCACTGTTAATGAAATTAATTTAAAAAAAAAGGCAGCAACACGTCTGGCAAGGCGGTATGAGGGTATTTCCAGACAACGTTGAAATCTGCACGTGTATCACTAGCGAGGGGAGAATGGGTATCTATTTCCCCTCTTAAAAACCTGAGGGCACTCTTCCCCTCACCAAAAATTGGGGTCCTCTTCGTCCTAATCTCCCTTTCCCCTCTTCCTCCTCACCCATTGTGGGTGAGGGTTAGCATGATACCCCCCTTACTCCTCTCTCCCCTTCCCCTCACCCACACATAAAAAGGGGTTTGACTTTTCCCCTTCGCGGGCGCAGCACGTGAGGCTGACGCTAATCTGACACTGATGCCGTCAGGATGAATGGTATTTTCTGGACACACCTCCTCCAAAGACCCCCCTTCCCTCTAAACATCCCCTTCCACTGTAAACATCTCTTCCCATATCTAAATATCCTCTCCCACCTTTAAATATCCCCTCCCACTTCTTCACATCCCCTCCCACCTCTAACCCCCCCCTCACACCTCCAAAGACCCTCTCCTATTTCCAAGACCCCCTTTTATTTCCAAAGGAAGTAAAAGGGGGTCTTTTACTCCCCTTTCCACTCTCTCCCCTCCCCTTCACCCTTCCCCTCCTACACTCCCTCTACTTTCACCCTTTTTTTCCCTTTGTCACACTCCAGACCAATTTTCTTCACCATTCTATACTTCCAGACCACTACACTAGACCACTTTTCCTGGCTATCTCTCCAGACCAGTCTTGCAGACCATCCCACTAGAGATATCAGACCAATGATTTGCTTACTTCCTCTTTACTAGTCTTTAGTGAAGTATATTTGATTAATTTTATTTGTGGAGTGAGGAACAAACAGTTAATGTTTTTCTGTTGTGTGTATTGATTTTTGTCTCTGTGTTTGCTTGACTTTTTTGCACGTCACTGTCTTTCTCTCTGGAACACACACACACACACACTCACACACACTCACACACACTCACACACACTCACACACACATACACTCACACACACATACACTCACACACACACACATTTTCGGGGCCAGGAGCTTTGACTCGACCCCTGAAACCATAACAAGGTGAGTACACACACACACACACACACACACACACACACACACATTGCATGGCTCCTAGTGCAGTTAGGAAGTCAGGGATTATTGTTTCCAGTGCTCCTGCATTCCTGTCATTACAAACTTAAATATTGCTATGATCACACTCTAACAGCAACGTGGCGTCCCCAAAATCATTCGTCTCCACGCTGATCTAATGTGACTGCTGGATGCCAAAGCCTTTATCTCTCAAAACCTCCTTCACACCCTTCCTCTATGGTTCCCTACACTTCCTTCCCTTTTTCCTCTGTCCTTTCTAAATAGCCAAACCAACTCAACAACTATCCTTGGCTCTCTGAATTATAATCTTTCGTACCCCATCCCACACCATCTAATTCTAGGTTCTTCATTTTCTACATAATGTCCACACCACACATTGCTCTCTTCCCTATCTAGAGCTGCCTCTAGGTTCCTCATCGCTGCAACACTGGAGACACTCATTCCTCATCGCTGCAACACTGGAGACACTCATTCCTCATCGCTGCAACACTGGAGACACTCATTCCTCATCGCTGCAACACTGGAGACACTCATTCCTCATCGCTGCAACACTGGAGACACTCATTCCTCATCGCTGCAACACTGGAGACACTCATAACATAGATTTTTAATTACTTGCATCATATTGTATTAATATTGGTAGAATTACCAACAATGTGTTAGATACAAGGACGTAAGTGCAACTAAAGTGACATTTTCTTGTGGTAACGTTTCGCTTTCCAGGAGCTTTGTAACGGCTCGACAAGGCTCCTGAAGAACGAAACGTTGCCACTGTTCTTTCATTTGAATCATCTTGTTCTTTTTCTATGTTCACCTTGAACTTTTCTCTTCTTCACACCCCCTCAGACTCCTCCACCAGCCTCTGCAACTGCTAGATCTCTCAACAAAAGCACTGTGTCATCAGTGGAGGGTAAACTGTGACATCTCCCACTTCATTTATAATTCAATATCTGTTATGTACACAAACCTCCTCAACACTCCAGTGTTTACTTGTTTTACGACCCATTTATAAATATATTAAACAGCCATCACGATTCCACGTCTAAAACTTAGTTTAACTAGAAAATAGTCGTCTTCTCTCCTACATATCCTAACCTGAGTATTACTCTTTCCAATGAAACTCTTTACTGCTTTTAATAATCTATTACCCATTCCATACTAGACCCAATTTCAATCATGAAATGAATGAAATTGGGTCCAATACTTTCCACATTTTTTTCCTCTCCACACTTTCAAAAATTTTACTAATCCATAAATGCAACAAACATCTCCTTACATTTATTTAAGTATCGTAAAGTGCATGAGTATCAACAAATATTTTATTCACGTATCCTGTTTATTCACGTAAATCCCCATTGTTCCTCTGCAATATTTGACCCCAAACATCCACTTCCATTACTAAATCCCCCTTGTTTCTCTGCAATATTTGACCCCAAACATCCACTTCCATTACTAAATCCCCCTTGTTTCTCTGCAATATTTGACCCCAAACATCCACTTCCATTACTAAATCCCCCTTGTTTCTCTGCAATATTTGACCCAAAATTCTATTTTCATTACTAAATCCTCTTTGTTCCTGTGCAATCTTGTCTTCTACTTTTCTTCTAACTCTTCTACTAATATTTCTCTCAGCACTTCTCGGTCATAGTCACTTCCTTCACACAGAGGAACTATGCTTGCTCTCCTTCAGTCCTTATGTTCCTTCCCTTCCTTCATACATATATTATTCTTTCCTTCTTCTGGCTTTACATTCCACACTTGTTTCTCGTTATATACCTCCTTTACTTCTTCTTCATTACACACCCACTTCACACTTTCCTTCATTATCCACCTCACTATCTTCGTTACACGCCTCCTCCACTATCTTCGTTACACGCCTCCTCTACTATCTTCGTTACACGCCTCCTCCACTATCTTCGTTACACGTCTCCTCCACTATCTTTGTTACACGCCTCCTCCACTATCTTCGTTACACGCCTCCTCCACTATCTTTGTTACACGCCTCCTTCACTATCTTTGTTACACGCCTCCTCCACTATCTTTGTTACACGCCTCCTCCACTATCTTTGTTACACGCCTCCTTCACTATCTTTGTTACACGCCTCCTTCACTATCTTTGTTACACGCCTACTTCACTATCTTCGTTACACGCCTCCTCCACTATCTTTGTTACACGCCTCCTCCACTATCTTTGTTACACGCCTCCTTCACTATCTTTGTTACACGCCTCCTTCACTATCTTTGTTACACGTCTCCTTCACTATCTTTGTTACACGCCTCCTTCACTATCTTTGTTACACGCCTCCTTCACTATCTTTGTTACACGCCTCCTTCACTATCTTTGTTACACGCCTCCTTCACTATCTTTGTTACACGCCTCCTTCACTATCTTTGTTACACGCCTCCTTCACTATCTTTGTTACACGCCTACTTCACTATCTTCGTTACACGCCTCCTTCTCTATCTTTGTTACACGTCTCCTCCACTATCTTTGTTACACGCCTCCTCCACTATCTTTGTTACACGCCTCCTCCACTATCTTTGTTACACGCCTCCTTCACTATCTTTATTACACGCCTCCTTCACTATCTTTGTTACACGCCTACTTCACTATCTTCGTTACACGCCTCCTTCACTATCTTTGTTACACGTCTTCTCCACTATCTTTGTTACACGCCTCCTCCACTATCTTTGTTACACGCCTCCTCCACTATCTTCGTTACACGCCTCCTCCACTATCTTTGTTACACGCCTCCTTCACTATCTTTGTTACACGCCTCCTTCCACTATCTTTGTTACACGCCTCCTTCACTATCTTTGTTACACGCCTCCTTACTATCTTTGTTACACGCTCTTCACTATCTTGTTACACGCCTCCTCACTATCTTTGTTAACGCCTCCTCCCTATCTTTGTTAAACGCCTCCTTCACTATCTTTGTTACACGCCTCCTTCACTATCTTTGTTACACGTCTCCTTCACTATCTTTGTTACACGCCTCCTTCACTATCTTTGTTACACGCTCCTTCACTATCTTTGTTACACGCCTCCTTCACTATCTTTGTTACACGCCTCCTTCACTATCTTTGTTACACGCCTCCTTCACTATCTTTGTTACACGCCTCCTTCACTATCTTTGTTACACGCCTACTTCACTATCTTCGTTACACGCCTCCTTCACTATCTTTGTTACACGTCTCCTCCACTATCTTTGTTACACGCCTCCTCCACTATCTTTGTTACACGCCTCCTCCACTATCTTTGTTACACGCCTCCTTCACTATCTTTGTTACAAGCCTCCTCCACTATCTTCATTACACGCCTCCTCCACTATCTTTGTTACACGCCTCCTTCACTATCTTTGTTACACGCCTCCTTCACTATCTTTGTTACACGCCTACTTCACTATCTTCGTTACACGCCTCCTCCACTATCTTTGTTACACGCCTCCTTCACTATCTTCGTTACACGCCTCCTCCACTATCTTTGTTACACGCCTACTTCACTATTGTTACGGCCCCGTATCTAACAATGGTAGTTAGGTAATTACCTCACCGGCCGGCAGTCAAGGGGTTACGTCATCAGACCTGATGTTTGACTGCCGGGCTGGCTTGACTGACAGTGTCATCGAGACTCTCCCCTAGTCAACACTGGAGAGTCCACCAGCTCACTGATACACTACTGGAGTTCGCCAGGCAGACCTCCTTGAGAGTTGTAGACTTTCGCAGTGTGGTGCTGGTGACAGGTCTACAGTGCTAACGAGACTCTCCCATATACAACACTGGAGAGTTCACCAGCTCCCTGATACACCTAGGGAGTGTACGAGACTCTCCCATATACACTGCTGGAGAGTGTCAGCGAGACTCTCCCCTATACAACACTGGAGAGTTCACTAGCTCCCTGATACACCTGGGAGTGTTAAACAGACAGACCTGGAGATTGACTCTTCGTGCTGGTGACGGCCTTAGACTATCTACTGGCTTATTCACCGTACCGACTGTGTTCCTGAGACTATGTACCTGAAAATGGACTGTTGTACCTGAACTTATGTACCTGAAAGTGTGTGACACTGGTAACAGGTGGTGTCTTGTGTGACACTGGTAACAGGTGGTGTCTTGTGTGACACTGGTAACAGGTGGTGTCTTGTGTGACACTGGTAACAGGTGGTGTCTTGTGTGACATTGGTAACAGGTGGTGTCTTGTGTGACACTGGTAACAGGTGGTGTCTTGTGTGACACTGGTAACAGGTGGTGTCTTGTGTGACACTGGTAACAGGTGGTGTCTTGTGTGACACTGGTAACAGGTGGTGTCTTGTGTGACACTGGTAACAGGTGGTGTCTTGTGTGACACTGGTAACAGGTGGTGTCTTGTGTGACACTGGTAACAGGTGGTGTCTTGTGTGACACTGGTAACAGGTGGTGTCTTGTGTGACACTGGTAACAGGTGGTGTCTTGTGTGACACTGGTAACAGGTGGTGTCTTGTGTGACACTGGTAACAGGTGGTGTCTTGTGTGACACTGGTAACAGGTGGTGTCTTGTGTGACACTGGTAACAGGTGGTGTCTTGTGTGACACTGGTAACAGGTGGTGTCTTGTGTGACACTGGTAACAGGTGGTGTCTTGTGTGACACTGGTAACAGGTGGTGTCTTGTGTGACACTGGTAACAGGTGGTGTCTTGTGTGACACTGGTAACAGGTGGTGTCTTGTGTGACACTGGTAACAGGTGGTGTCTTGTGTGACACTGGTAACAGGTGGTGTCTTGTGTGACACTGGTAACAGGTGGTGTCTTGTGTGACACTGGTAACAGGTGGTGTCTTGTGTGACACTGGTAACAGGTGGTGTCTTGTGTGACACTGGTAACAGGTGGTGTCTTGTGTGACACTGGTAACAGGTGGTGTCTTGTGACACTATGGGTGTCAGGTATTTAGTGGTGTAGTCAGTCAGAGTTTGTGACGGTGGCACGACACAGGTTGAGTCGTGTATTTGATGTGTGTCATAACGCGGTGAAAAGGTTTTATTAGAGATGGGTTCATGATGCAAGGAAGGTGTCTTATGGGCACAGAGAGAAGGGTGTCGTGTGACACAGAAGAGAAGGCGTGTCGGGTGACACCGGGGCGTGTCATGTGACACAGAGAACGGGTGTCAGGGGACCCCGTGAGAAGGCGTGCCATAAGACAAAGAGTATCATGACAAGGTGTGGTAGTGTCCTGCGTGACACTAGAAGATGGCAGCGACTTGACACTACACCGAATACTTGATTTTATTTGTGACTTTTATCTTGTACTGTGATTTTGTGTAAATATGTTTTTACAGATTATTAGATTATGTTTTTATTCAGATTATATGCTTTTATATTAATAATATATATTTAATATAATAAAAATCTGAAATACGAGATTTTACTCAGTATCCCAAACAGTCGTTTTATTACAAATGCTTCTTTATTTGTAATAACTATCTTCGTTACACGCCTCCTTCACTATCTTCGTTACACGCCTCCTTCACTATCTTCGTTACACGCCTCCTTCACTATCTTCGTTACACGCCTCCTTCACTATCTTCGTTACACGCCTCCTTCACTATCTTCGTTACACGCCTCCTTCACTATCTTCGTTACACGCCTCCTTCACTATCTTCGTTACACGCCTCCTTCACTATCTTCGTTACACGCCTCCTTCACTATCTTCGTTAACGCCTCCTTCACTATCTTCGTTACACGCCTCCTTCACTATCTTTCGTCCCAGTTACACGCCTCCTTCACTATCTTCGTTACACGCCTCCTTCACTATCTTCGTTACACGCCTCCTTCACTATCTTCGTTACACGCCTCCTTCACTATCTTCGTTACACGCCTCCTTCACTATCTTCGTTCACGCTCCTTCACTATCTTCGTTACACGCCTCCTTCACTATCTTCGTTACACGCCTCCTTCACTATCTTCGTTACACGCCTCCTTCACTATCTTCGTTACACGCCTCCTTCACTATCTTCGTTACGCCCTTCACTATCTTCGTTACACGCCTCCTTCACTATCTTCGTTACACGCCTCCTTCACTATCTTCGTTACACGCCTCCTTCACTATCTTCGTTACACGCCTCCTTCACTATCTTCGTTACACGCCTCCTTCACTATCTTCGTTACACGCCTCTTCACTATCTTCGTTACACGCCTCCTTCACTATCTTCGTTACACGCCTCCTTCACTATCTTCGTTACGTTTCACTATCTTCGTTACGCCTCCTTCACTATCTTCGTTACACGCCTCCTTCACTATCTTCGTTACGCCTCCTTCACTATCTTCGTTACACGCCTCTTCTTCTACTATTCTTCTGTTACACGCCTCCTTCACTATCTTCGTTACACGCCTCCTTCACTATCTTCGTTACACGCCTCCTTCACTATCTTCGTTACACGCTCATCACTTTACGCCTCCTCACTATCTTCGTTACACGCCTCCTTCACTATCTTCGTTACACGCCTCCTTCACTATCTTCGTTACACGCCTCCTTTCACTATCTTCACACGCCTCCCTTCACTATCTTCGTTACACGCCTCCTTCACTATCTTCGTTAACGCCTCCTTCACTATCTTCGTTACACGCCTCCTTCACTATCTTCGTTACACGCCTCCTTCACTATCTTCGTTACACGCCTCCTTCACTATCTTCGTTACACGCCTCCTTCACTATCTTCGTTACGTTTCACTATCTTTCCCCTTCACTATCTTCGTTACACGCCTCCTTCACTATCTTCGTTACACGCCTCCTTCACTATCTTCGTTACACGCCTCCTTCACTATCTTCGTTACACGCCTCCTTCACTATCTTCGTTACACGCCTCCTTCACTATCTTCGTTACACGCCTCCTTCACTATCTTCGTTACACGCCTCCTTCACTATCTTCGTTACCCTCCTTCACTATCTTCGTTACACGCCTCCTTCACTATCTTCGTTACACGCCTCCTTCACTATCTTCGTTACACGCCTCCTTCACTATCTTCGTTACACGCCTCCTTCACTATCTTCGTTACACGCCTCCTTCACTATCTTCGTTACACGCCTCCTTCACTATCTTCGTTACACGCCTCCTTCACTATCTTCGTTACACGCCTCCTTCACTATCTTCGTTACACGCCTCCTTCACTATCTTCGTTACACGCCTCCTTCACTATCTTCGTTACACGCCTCCTTCACTATCTTCGTTACACGCCTCCTTCACTATCTTCGTTACACGCCTCCTTCACTATCTTCGTTACACGCCTCCTTCACTATCTTCGTTACACGCCTCCTTCACTATCTTCGTTACACGCCTCTTCACTATCTTCGTTACACGCCTCCTTCACTATCTTCGTTACACGCCTCCTTCACTATCTTCGTTACACGCCTCCTTCACTATCTTCGTTACACGCCTCCTTCACTATCTTCGTTACACGCCTCCTTCACTATCTTCGTTACACGCCTCCTTCACTATCTTCGTTACACGCCTCCTTCACTATCTTCGTTACACGCCTCCTTCACTATCTTCGTTACACGCCTCCTTCACTATCTTCGTTACACGCCTCCTTCACTATCTTCGTTACACGCTCCTTCACTATCTTCGTTACACGCCTCCTTCACTATCTTCGTTACACGCCTCCTTCACTATCTTCGTTACACGCCTCCTTCACTATCTTCGTTACACGCCTCCTTCACTATCTTCGTTACAGCCTCCTTCACTATCTTCGTTACACGCCTCCTTCACTATCTTCGTTACACGCCTCCTTCACTATCTTCGTTACACGCCTCCTTCACTATCTTCGTTACACGCCTCCTTCACTACCTTCGTTAAACACTTCCAACAATAAATCAGCGTTTACACTAACATTTTCGGCCTATAAAAACGGTGAAGGAAAACAAGTAAATCTATTGACAGTAGATTAACTATGAGAAAATGGAGGTGGAAAAAAAGAAGAAACAAAGAAAATGAAAAGTTGGCAACCTAACTCTTGAAGCCTCAAGTCTGAAGAACAAAGATTGACAGCGACTCCTTCTTCCTCTTCTTACTCCACCTCTTCCATCCTTCCCTCTTCTTTCTCTTCTTTCTTATTGTTGTTTAACATTTTTTTCAAATCAACTACTTTTTTTTCACTAGTAACTCCTCTTCTACCCCTTCTCCTCCTCCTCTTCCTCCTCCTCTTCCTCCTCCTCTTCCTCCTCCTCTTCCTCCTCCTCTTCCTCCTCCTCCTGGGCAATACAACAGATTACTTTTGTATCATTATGCGAAGAGTTCTTGAGAGGACGATTGCTGAATCATGATAAAATACTCGTGTGTGTGTGTGTGTATGGTGTGTATGGTGTGTGTGTATGTGTGTGTGTGTATGTGTGTGTGTGGTGTGTGTTTGTGTGTGTGTGTATGGTGTGTGTGTATGTGTGTGTGTATGTGTGTATGTGTGTGGTGTGTGTGTATGTGTGTGTGTATGTGTGTGTGTGGTGTGTGTGTATGTGTGTGTGTGTGTATTTGTGTGTGTGTGTATGTGTGTGTATGTATGTGTGTGTGTGTGTGTGTGTGGTATGTGTAGTGTTATGTGTGCTGTGTGTGTGTGTGTATGTGTGTGTGGTGTATGATGTGTGTGTGTGTGTGTGTGGTGTGTGTGAGTGTGTATGTGTGTGTGTGTGTGTGTGTGTGTGTGTGTATGTGTGTGTATGTATGTGTGTGTGTGTGTATGTGTGTGTATGTATGTGTGTGTGTGTGTGGTGTGTGTGAGTGTGTGAGTGTGTATGTGTGTGTGTGTGCGTGTGTGTGTGTGTGTGTGTGTGTATGTGTGTGTGCGTGTGTGTGTGTATGTGTGTATTCACCTAATTGTACTCACCTAATTGTGGTTGCAGGGGTCGAGACTCAGCTCCTGGCCCCGCCTCTTCGCTGTCCGCTACTGGGTCTCTGCTCTCCCTGCTCCATGAGCTTTATCATACCTCGTCTTAAAACTATGTATGGTTCCTGCCTCCACTATATCTTTCTCTAGACTATTCCACTTCCTGACTACTCTGTGGCTGAAGAAATGCTTCCTAACATCCCTTTGACTCATCTGAGTCTTCAGCTTCCAGTTGTGTCCCCTTGTTTCTGTGTTCCCTCTCTGGAACATCCTGTCCCTGTCTACCTTGTCGATTCCCCGCAGTATTTTGTATGTCGTTATCATGTCTCCTCTGACCCTTCTTTCCTCCAGTGTTGTTAGTCCTATTTCCCTCAACCTTTCTTCATAGGACAGACCCCTGAGTTGTGGAACTAGCCTTGTCGCAAACCTTTGCACTTTCTCTAGTTTCTTTACGTGCTTGACCAGGTGTGGGTTCCAGACTGGTGCTGCATATTCTAGTATGGGCCTGACGTACACGGTATACAGTGTCTTGAACGATTCCTTGTTTAGGTAACGGAACGCTAATCTTAGGTTTGCCAGTCGCCCATATGCTGCCGCAGTTATCTGGTTGATGTGTGCCTCCGGAGACGTACTTGGCGTTATACTCACCCCAAGGTCTTTCTCCTTTGCCGAGGTTTGTAGCCCTTGTCCACCTAGCCTGTACTCTGTCAGCGGTCTTCTTTGTCCTTCTCCGATCTTCATGACTTTGCATTTGGTGGGGTTAAATTCGAGAAGCCAGTTGCTAGACCAGATGTCAAGCTTGTCCAGGTCTGTTTGAAGTCCTGCTTGGTCCTCCTCCGATGTGATTCTCCTCATTAATTTCACATCATCTGCGAACAGAGACACTTCTGAGTGTGTGTGTTTGTGTGTGTGTGTGTGTATGTGTGTGTATGTGTGTGAGTGTGTATGTGTGTGTGTATGTATGTGTGTGTGTGTGTGGTGTGGGAGTGTGTGTGTGTATGTGGTTGTGTGTGTATGTGTGTGTGCGTGTGTGTGTGTATGTATGTGTGTGTGTGTGTGTGTGTGTGTGTGTGTGTGTGTATGTGTGTGTGCAGCAACAACAACACCAACATCTTCAAGATGAAACAGCAACAGCCTCAGACGCAACAGAAGAGAGTTAGGATGGAACAGCAGCTGGCCAAGATGCAACAACAGCAGCAGCAGCTGTACTTACAGCAGTAGCAGCTACCACTATAACAGCAGCAGCCCAATAAGTGAGAGCAACAGCTCAGAAACCAACAGCAACAGCCTCTGGTCTGTTGCTGTTCCCTAATTAGTAATTTTATAAATCTTTTGAGGATGAAATTCTTATAAAATCTAGATAATTCTTCAAATCAATTCAATACTTTCAACCCAGCCTAATAAACTGTTAGGTTCTGTCAATTTTGCAAGACTGAGATTGATGGGTAGATCAAATCGACACTGATTATGGCAAAAAAAAAAAAAATTATGAAGTGTCTCGCAAAAAAGTTTTTTTTTTTTTTTTAGAAATTGATGAATTGTGATAAGGAAAAAAAATTGATTCAATGGAAAATTACTGCGAACACACACACACACACACATACACACACACACACACACACACACACACACACACACACACACACACACACACACACAAACCTTCTGGAGTTCTATGACAGGGTGACAGCAGTAAGACAAGAGAGAGAGAGGGGTGGGTAGATTGCATTTTATTGGACTGTAAGAAGGCGTTTGACACAGTTCCACACAAGAGATTAGTGCAGAAGCTGGAGAACCAGGCAGGGATAACAGGGAAGACACTCCAATGGATCAGGGAATACCTGTCAGGAAGACAGCAGCGAGTCATGGTACGTGGCGAGGTGGCAGAGTGGGCGCCGGTGACGAGTGGGGTTCCACAGGGGTCAGTCCTAGGACCGGTGCTGTTTCTGGTATTTGTGAACGACATGACGGAAGGAATAGACTCCGAAGTATCCCTGTTTGCAGATGATGTGAAGTTGATGAGAAGAATTCGATCGGACGAGGACCAGGCAGAACTACAAAGGGATCTGGACAGGCTGCAAGCCTGGTCCAGCAATTGGCTCCTGGAGTTCAACCTCACCAAGTGCAAAGTCATGAAGATTGGGGAAGGGCAAAGAAGACCGCAGACGGAGTACAGTCTAGGGGGCCAGAGACTACAAACCTCAATCAAGGAAAAAGATCTTGGGGTGAGTATAACACCAGGCACATCTCCTGAGGCGCACATCAACCAAATAACTGCTGCAGCATATGGGCGCCTAGCAAACCTAAGAACAGCATTCCGACATCTTAATAAAGAATCGTTCAGGACCTTGTACACTGTGTACGTTAGGCCCATACTGGAGTATGCAGCACCAGTTTGGAACCCACACCTAGTCAAGCACGTAAAGAAGCTAGATGAAATGCAAAGGTTTGCAACAAGACTAGTCCCGGAGCTAAGGGGTATGTCCTACGAGGAGAGGCTAAGGGAAATCGACCTGACGACACTGGAGGACAGGAGAGATAGGGGGGATATGATAACAACATATAAAATGCTGAGAGGAATCGACAAGGTGGACAGAGACAGAATGTTCCAGAGATGGGACACAGCAACAAGGGGACACAGTTGGAAGTTGAAGACTCAGATGAATCAAAGGGATGTTAGGAAGTATTTCTTCAGTCATAGAGTGGTCGGGAAGTGGAATAGTTTGGGAAGCGATGTAGTGAAGGCAGGCTCCATACATAGCTTTAAGAAGAGGTATGATGAAGCTCATGGTGCAGGGAGAGTGACCCAGTAGCGGCCAGTGAAGAGACTGGGCCAGGAGCTATGACTCGACCCCTGCAACCACAACTAGGTGAGTACACACACACACACTATCATCATGGTAGCTGATGTGCCATAGATAACTGGACATGCTCACTACCATCCCATCATCTATTTAGTCTCATTTACGACCATCTGATATATTTCATGTGTAAAGTGCCATCGTTAAGCCTTTATCACCGAGGATATCTGAGGCGGTGTGAATGAGGCATGAAGGCGGTGTATGACCATCATATTAATGTGTACCAGTCACTGTTTCCTGGTGTTGTGCAATTAACCATCTCTCTCTCTCTCTCTCTCTCTCTATATATATATATATATATATATATATATATATATATATATATATATATATATATATATATATATATATATATATATATAGATAGTCTGTTGTCTAAGATATTTGTAATTTCAGCTAAGTAAGTTTGGCTTACAACCTGAAGGACCTGGGTTCGATCCTGACCCGGGACTATATAGGGTAGGCTTCTTACACATTGTTGTACCAGGGCAGTAACCCACTGTCCTGGGTCAAACCCTAAGCCACACTGCTTGGTGATTCTGGGTTGTCCCTGGGTTAATAACCCTCCGGGGTTGATGGTCTTGGGTAAGCCACCCTCGCCCACCTCCACTGACCGTCGGTGGGTTGGACAAAGACAGTACTGTTCACCTGGCTTTCAAAAACTGTGGGTACAAAGACTCTGTCTGTCCCCCTCAAACAAGTGAGTGACCGATTAATGTAGTGTTGACACGCCCACGCCCATGCTCACACGCCCATGCCTACACTCCCATGCCCACACGCCTATACCAACACTCTTACACCCATACGCCCACGCCCACAGACTCATATTTACACCATCACTCACAACCACCCAAGAGTCACGCCCATCCCACACTACCCACACCTCCTGTACGTGTCCATATCTACGATCGTCTCTGTACAATCCCTTCACCCACACTTCCTTCACCCACATCTTCACCTACATCTTCACCCACGCTTCCTTCACCCACCTCTCCTTCACCCACCTCTCCTTCACCAACACCTCTATCACCGCCATTCTGTTATTAGAGAGACGAACACAAATTTTCTTCACGACAACACTTTGCTATTGAGAAATTTACTCGTTATCGTGAAGATCATATCTGACAATCTTGCTACGATTCTTCAATTATATTAAAATAAACTAGAACTAAAAAAGGCCCCTTAGAAGTACAATATCTAGATTTCTAAAAGGAATTCGGCCAGGCAACACATTATTGATTTTCGTCCTGAATGTAGACGCATGATAAGTGAAGCAGATTTTATGTCTGGCTTAATTAATGACTGGGTTATCCTAGGTTCTCTACACATATGCTGCTATGTATGATTATCTTTGTAACTGTATTTGTGTATACCTGAATAACTTAGTCTATCAACAGTCAACAGGAGAATGGTACTAGCCGGAGAAGAGTCTATACGGCTTAGACGTTCAGAGTATCTGAGTGGCCAGACATTGAGAGTGGCGTCCCTCAGGGATGTGCTCTGGGTCCATTCCTTTTCATAATCTGCATATACTGATCTTAAAATAGCAAAATTAGCAAGATTTGGTAGTCAAAATGCAGCAGCATCCACGACTGACTACATTGGGGATTGAGAGTGATCTTGGAGAGGTTAACGCTGTGGTCGGAGACGTGGAAGACAAGTTTCTGTGTTGATAAGTTCAGAGTAATTCATTTTAAATTTAAAAACGTCAGACATGAGCACAAAACGTGTGCAGAAGGGCCACCAAGCTGATACCATAAATGGAGAGGGTCCAGAGAAGAGCTACTAAGCTGGTACCATCAATGGAGAGGGTCCAGAGAAGAGCTACCAAGCTAGTACCATCACTGGAGAGGGTCCAGAGAAGAGCTACTAAGCTGGTACCTTCACTGGAGAGGGTCCAGAGAAGAGCTACTAAGCTGGTACCTTCACTGGAGAGGGTCAGAGAAGAGCTACTAAGCTGGTACCATCACTCAGAAATAAAATCACAGCAGAAACTAAAATCACTCGGTTATTTTCTCTTTTAAGAAAGGGAGACTAGAGATCTCACGACAATATTAAAAATACTGAAATGCTTTGATACACTCCAGCACGAAGACCTATTTGAAGTGCAGAGTCAGTAACCCGAAACAATGGAGGGGAAACTTCGAGGCAGGAGATGCAATGCAAACGTGGTGTAAATTTGTCTTTGTAAATGGAATTTATCGCACATCGGCAGAGCTTAAAGCTGTGAGTTCTTAAAAAATGCACTAATGTAATAGAATAAAGCTTGTGCTTTAAAACAGATAGTCGCGATGTGTACTGTGTGGTTACTTGATATGTGTGTTGTCCATGTACCCACATGTACTTCCTTGTACTCCCACATGTACTTCCTTGTACTACCACATGTACTTCCTTGTACTACCACATGTGCTTCCTTGTACTCTCACATGTACTTCCTTGTACTCCCACATGTACTTCCTTGTACTACCACATGTGCTTCCTTGTACTCTCACATGTATTTCCTTGTACTCCCACATGTACTTCCTTGTACTACCACATGTACTTCCTTGTACTAACACATGTACTTCCTTGTACTACCACATGTGCTTCCTTGTACTCTCACATGTACTTCCTTGTACTCCCACATGTACTTCCTTGTACTACCATATGTACTTCCTTGTACTACCACATGTGCTTCCTTGTACTACCACATGTACTTCCTTGTACTACGACATGTACTTCCTTGTACTATCACATGTACTTCCTTGTACTACTACATGTACTTCCTTGTACTCCCACATGTACTTCCTTGTACTACCACATGTGCTTCCTTGTACTCCCACATGTACTTCCTTGTACTACCACATGTACTTCCTTGTACTACCACATGTGCTTCCTTGTACTACCACATGTACTTCCTTGTACTACGACATGTACTTCCTTGTACTATCACATGTACTTCCTTCTACTCCTTTGTACTTATTCTCTCTTTACAACCATACTCTTGCCCACAACCACCACCACCAATACCACCACCACCACCAACACCAACACCACCACCACCAGTACCTACCACCACTACCACCACCACTACCACCACCACCACAATCCCAACACCAACACAACCACAACCAGTACCTACCACCACTACCACTACCACCACCAATGCCACCAACACTACCACCACCACCACCAATACCACCACCACCCTTACCTACCACCACTACCACCACTACCAACACCACTACCACCACCACTACCACCACAATCACCAACACCAACACAAACACAACCAGTACCTACCACCACTACCACTACCACCAATGCCACCAACACTACCACCACCACCACCACCAATACCACCACCACCCTTACCTACCACCACTACCACCACTACCAACACCACTACCAACACCACTACCACCACCACTACCACCACCACCACCACCACCACCCTCTACCACCACCACTACCACTACCACTACCACCACCACCACCACACCACCACATCCACCACCACCACCACCCACTACCACCACCACTACCACCACCACTAAACCACCATCACCACCACCACTACCATCACTATCACCACCACCACTACCATCACCATCAACAGCACTGATTAATTACAGCCAGTGTTACCATCACTCACGCGTCACACCTCCACCATATCCACCCATTCTCGTCTTCACTAGTAGTTTTTTCTTACTCTTCTCTCTCTCTCTCTCTCTCTCTCTCTCTCTCTCTCTCTCTCTCTCTCTCTCTCTCTCTCTCTCTCTCTCTCTCTTTCTTTCTCTACCTTGTATACTAAATCAACTCTGTACTATTTCTTAATATTTAACTGTTAGTTAGCGGAGTTTGAAACCTATCTACTACACGAGACTCATTAAAGCTACTCTTAACCTCTTCACCACCAAACAATAACAATTTGATCAATAAAACAGGAATTAAAATATACTCATACCATACATAGGCTGAGAGAAATATACCTTTTATTGTGTATATATAAACGATATATAAATTTACACTACATTAAATCTTTCTTCTTCTTTCAACACGTCGGCCGTTTCCCACCGAGGCAGGGTGGCCCAAAAGGAAAAACGAAAGTTTCTCCTTTTACATTTAGTAATATATTCAGGAGAAGGGGTTACTGGCCCCTTGCTCCCGGCATTTTAGTCGCCTCTTACGACACGCATGGCTTACGGAGGAAGAATTCTATTCCACTTCCCCATGGAGACTACATTAAATATTAGGAAATATAAATTTTATTTATAGTTAAAGTCAATTAGTTGTGCGCTAGATCTTTGACATGCCCAATTAACAGTTTTCTAAGTTCATCTAGGAGTGAGTACTCACCTGTGCAAGAATGTTCATCAGAACTGTACAGCGAAGGTGGAGTTTCCGAGGGCTGCCCGTCTTGTGGTGTAATAGCTGGTTTCTCTGAGAGATTATGTAGACTGTTCAAGATTACAGAGAGAATGCATGATAGTGTGTGTGTGTGTGTGTGTGTGCGTGTGTGTGTGTATGTGTGTGTGTGTATGTGTGTGTGTGTGTGTGTGTGTGTGTGTGTGTGTGTGTGTGTGTGTGTCCTTGGCATTCAGTCACGAACCCCAGATAGCAGTATTTCAACGTCAGCAGGTATAGGTAACTGTCACCCTCTGCAGACTGCACACACACACACACACACACACACACACACACACACACACACATACACACACACACACACACACACACCAGTTTGGAACCCACACCTAGCCAAGCATGTGAAGGCTCGAGAAAGTGCAAAGGTTTGCAACAAGACTAGTCCGGCTAAGGGGTATGTCCTACGAGGGGAGGTTAAGGGAAATCGACCTGACGACACTGGAGGACAGGAGAGATAGGGGAGACATGATAACAACATATAAGATACTGAGAGGAATTGACAAAGTGGACAGAGACAGAATGTTCCAGAGATGGGACACAACAACAAGGGGACACAGATGGAAGTTGAAGACTCAGATGAATCACAGAGATGTTAGGAAGTATTTCTTCAGTCACAGAGTTGTCGGGAAGTGGAATAGTTTAGGAAGCGATGTAGTGGAGGCAGGATCTATACATAGCTTTAAGCAGAGGTATGATAAAGCTCATGGCGCAGGGAGAGTGACCCAGTAGCGGCCAGTGAAGAGGCGGGGCCAGGAGCTTTGACTCGACCCCTGCAACCACAACTAGGTGAGTACAACTAGGTGAGTACACACACACACACACAAACACACACAGGAAGATACAGGAAGCATTGAATGGAAGAACATTAAGTATAGTAGTAGAGATGATAACAGGAGGAGGAGGAAAGCGGAATAATAATTGAGAATAAGAGAAGGAAATCAGATAACTGCATAGGAAAAAGATCTGAGAGTTGCGAATGAAGGAGAAATATAGAGGAAAGGTAGATGAGATATAGAGGAGGAAACAGATTAAGAATCTACAACGATGTAGCAAAGGCGGAATTGAAAACCCGAACATGGATGCGCTCAACCCGCGTGGGTCATGCATCACATAGGAGAGATAATATACTGAGATGCAAGGAAGGTTATAAAAGCTCTAACTGCGGGGAGCAAAAGCCTTCATCCGTATCAAGCAACCCACTACGAAGGAACCACACAAGTGAAACGACTCCAAAACATATTCCATCCATTAGGAGGACCAGTGGTTACTAATATATATATATATATATATATATATATATATATATATATATATATATATATATATATATATATATATATGTTCCGATTAGGTAAAACTTGCGATTTTGGCTTAAATAGCAACGCTCACCTTGCCATATAAGACAAGTGAAAATTTGTGTATGCAATAATTTCGCCAAAATCATTCTGAACATAACGAAAAAATATATTTCATTGTGTTTGTTTATTATTATATTAATGTTAACGTATCTAAAATATATTTAGTTGGGTTAGCTAAATTAAATTGCGCTTGTTGTAATAAGGTTAGGTAGGTTTTCAAAGTTTCTCTTGGTACAAAATTATAAATTCTTACATTAACATAAATGAAAAAATATATCTTTAAACGTATAAGAGAAAATTTTAGAAAGGACTTAATTTTAGATGAGTTCTTGCTAATTGACCAGTTT
>WNWK01004192.1:15000-40000 GCA_009830355.1 Cherax destructor | reverse complement strand
CCATCCAACACCATCCCTTATTTTCTCATTTTCTTTATTTTTTTTCCTTTTCCACCGCTTCTTTTCCAGCGTGATAGAAGGAGGCGTCTCTAACACTGATCACCTTTCTCACTTCTCTTCTTCCTGTCCCTCGTAGCATAAGAAGAGAAGTGTGAGAAGAGTGAAGGTGTGTGTGTGAAGGTGCTCCTTGTAGTGTAAAAAAGGTGCTCCTTGTAGTGTGTGAAGGTGCTCCTTGTAGTGTGTGAAGGTGCTCCTTGGTCTCTGACTCTTACTGTGATGGCCGAGGAGACAGAAAGGGCAAAAGATTATGATAATATGATATGAAGAGGGGGAAGTAAGAAGAGGAAGAAGAGGAGGCAAGGGAGGAAGGTGAAGGTATCAGCCTCTTCAGCAGAAGAGACTATGAAGGTCTGGTCACTTCCTCTCCCATCGTCTCAAGTTTCAACATCTTCAGATAATCTCCTCACTGAATTGATACAGCCGCTGATGGGCGAAACGTCTTCAGAATAAAGATACCCAGGTGTTATACATGTGTCTTAGTTATCAAAAGAGTCTTTAGACCCCTCTGGATCGAAACGTCTTTGGAATAAAGTATGCCCAGGTGATATACATGTGTCTTAGTTATCAAAAGAGTCTTTAGACCCCTCTGGATCGAAACGTCTTTGGAATAAAGTATGCCCAGGTGATATACATGTAGCCTCGTGAGACTTCGACCCTTTGGTCTATTTTTATTTATTCACTGAACTATTCTCACTTGTTTTATTATATTTCCATTGCTATTTATCTTCTGCGGTCACGTTTCAATCGGCCATTTTGACCATACTGGAGGATGTTTGCAGTCTGGCCTCGAGTCTTGTTAAGCCCTTTATTCTAAAGATGTTTCGATCCAGAGAGGTCTAAAGGCTCTTTTGTTGACTAAGACACATGTGTAACACCTGGGTATCTTCATTCTGAAGACGTTTCGGTTCAGGGAGGATCCTTTGTTGAGTAAGACACATGTTTAACACCTAGGTATCTTCATTCTGAGTCTTGGAATGCCGTTAGTGAAATGATGGAATTCAGTGGGTGTGCCTGGAACATACGCCCCTCCCCCACCCACCAAAACAATGTGTGGCCCGTGTGAGTAATCCGGATTCATTCATTGAAGAAAGCCAGATGCTGACGTCATAGCGAGAACGTACCCAAGTGTCAAACCTCTCTCCATCAGGCTGCCTTGTCTGCCCACCAGGCCTCAGACAAGGCCCGGCTGGGCCTCCACTGACGCCGCGGTTCGAGTCCCGGCCACACTACGGTGGAATAATACGAGCAGAGCGGCAAGCATATCAGATGACACAATGTTTACGTTCTACATGTGGCAACGTCGCGCGGGCGTATTGGCGCGAAATGAATAATGGATCAGGTGACGTCGCGTAAAGTCTGTGCGGCGCGCGCGAGGTGCATCAAGTTAGCGGGCCGGCCTCTGCTCCATTGAGCATTCACGCTATCCACTTCAGCTTTTAATCTGACGTTGTGTAAGTTTCTGCTTGGCTGCCAAGTCTGCATGAATAATATATGTCGTTTTATTTGTTATCAGTGCCTCCCTCCGTCCCTCTGCTATCCTCTATCCTCTATCCTCCACCACTTATCATATCTCATGATGAAAATTATTAGGTAATCAGTATTTATATTTTGCCTTGACTGTGAGCGGTGTACAGAAATGTAGATGTTGATTTCATGGCTAAGAGCGCCAGTCCCTGGGGACTGCAGCAGCTGGTTTTCCCCGCCTAGATGGCGCGCACCTTGCAATTTAAAGGTCAAGCTAAACGCTGCCTGGAATATAAAACACTGGAAGCTAAAGGGAGCCTGAAGCTGCAAATATCGGAGGCTAGCTGGAAACTGGGAAGCTGAGCGCTAGCTGAAACACTAGACACTCGCTAAGTCACTGACTGGAAGATGGTATCCTACAGACAAGCTGGAAATTGGAACACTGGATAGTAAATGGAACGCTAGGTTTCGTCTTTAGGCTGCAATATCGGTGGCTAGCTGGATACTGGAAAGCTAAACGCTAACTGAAACACTAAACTCTCGCTAGGTCACAAATTGGAAGCTGGTATCCTGCAGGCAGGCTGGAAGCTGGAACACTGAATATGCTACAATATCAGAGGCTAGCTGGAAACTGGAAATCTGAACGTTGGCTGAAATGTTGGAAGATTGCTAGATTATTGATTCAGAGTTGGAATGTTGGAGGTCGGCTGGAAGCTGGAACGCTCAGCATTACCTGAAAGATAGAATGCTGAAATTCTTTGACTAGAATATGGAACGGTGGATATTGGCTGGAAAATGCGTAATGGGAACCTTGATGGAACTCAGTAACTTTATAGTGTTCGTCTGCTATATATGTCAGCTGGAACAAGGGATGCAAGTTGGAACGGTGAAATCTTCATGGAATAGTGGAAGCTTCGAAGAGTGGAGGCTTTGTAGGACTATAGAAGCCTTCCTGAGCACTAGAAACCTCCTGAAGAGACGTGAGTCTTCTTGCAACACAGAAAGCCATCTTAAATAGAATCTTTCTGGAAAAAGAAGAAGAAAAAGACACAATACGATAACTGGAACAACACAAACAACCCGCTCATACGAGACTGAAACTTATGACTACGTTTGGGTCTGACTTGGACCATTCACAAGTCACAGTGAAAACCTCCAGGATCAGCAGATGCCTCTAGTAACAGAGGAACTTCCTTAAATAGTAGGAGCCTCTTGGGACAATGGACGTTTCCTGGAACAATTACAGCCTCTTGGAACAGTTGCAGTCTCCTGGAACACTGAACACTGGATGACCCTCTTGGATACCGAAGGCTGACTGCTGCTCTGGAAACTATCTGGAAGGCTAAATGGTTGGTTGAGGAAGGTGGGCAGTGATGGTGAGTCCTGGAATTACCTTGTGGCTGCTCCTGCAACCAAATGATTCATTTTGGAGGACAAGACGATGTTGGGGAGGGGCGTGGCACACACTGCTACCATCATAACCACCATCACCACCACTAACTCCCCCAACACCAATATCACCATCACTGCCACCACCACTAGCTCCATCACCACTATCTCCACCACAACCATTACCACCATCACCACAACTACTACCACCACAACCACTACCACCATCACCACTATATCCACCACAACCACTACCACCATCACCACCACCACAAGCACTACCACCACAACCACCACCACCACCACCATCACCACTATATCCACCACAACCACTACCACCATCACCACCACCACAACCACTACCACCATCACCACCACCACAACCACTACCACCACCACCACCATAACCACTAACGACACAACCACTGCCACCACCACCACCACAACCACTACCACCACCAGCATCACTACTATATCCACCACAACCACTACCACCATCACCACCACCACAACCACTACCACCACCACCACCACCATAACCACTAACGCCACAACCACTGCCACCACCACGACATCCACTACCACCACCACCATTACCACCACCACCACTACCAAAACCACTACCACCACCACTACCACCACCATCATCACCACCAGTACCACCACCACCGCTACCACCACCACTACCACCACCACTAACTTCACCATCACCACCCGATCCCCTCATATACCAACCTCGCATAAGGAATTCACATACTCGCTAAATGAGACAGGTGGGGTATGTTGGAGGAGGAGTGAGGTGTTGGAGGAGGGGTGGAAATGAGTTGGTGGAGGCGTTGGAGGATGAGTGGAGGTGTTGGATGAGGAGTGGAGGTGTTAGAGGAGAAGTGGAGGTGTTGGAGGAGGAGTCGAGATCTTGGAGGAGGAGTGGAAATGTTGGAGGAGAAGTGCAGGTCTTGGAGGAGGAGTGAAGGTCATGGAGGAGGAGTGGGGATGTTGGAGGACGAGCTGAAGTGTTGGAGGAAGAGGTGAGGTGTGTTGTAGGAGGAAGAAGAGGAGGAACAAGAAACACCCTGGGAACGCCAATATGAAACACATCCTTGCCACATTTTTAATAACCTTAATTGTCATTCTAGTCGTCCCTTGTGTTCGTGTACCACTGTATCAATTATCATTCTGGTCGTCTCTTGTGTTCATGTACCACTGTATTAATTGCTAGCTGGGCTAGCAATGTCTATAACTAATTTCCTCCTGGTAATCGCTAGAATCATCATTGTCATTATTAATATAATTAACAATAGTCAGGAGGAGAATTATAAACGCTAGGAGTAAAAATAATTGACTGGAGGGCAGGTAGGAAGAGGATTTGTGGGAGGGAAGTGACTGGAGGGATGGCAAAATGAGGATCCGTGGGAGGGAAGTGACTGGAGGGATGGTAAGAAGTGGTGAACAGGGCAGCAGGTGTAAGGAAACATGCCCAATGTTTCCACCCGTGCCGGGGATCGAACCACGGACCCTCAGTGTGTGAGCTGCTTGCACGATGGTGTTGGAGGTGACAATGAACGAAACTTCGAAGTATATTCGTCGTTTTAAATCAGACAATTTTAGCGCCTTGCTAATGCAAGAGATGACCCTCGTTTTTCAGTGTATGACGCAAGCGTTGTTAGTGTAAGTCCACTATTTAGGTTCATAAATTCTCCCAGTTTTTCCCATGTTGATCTTTTCACACTGCCCACAGTGGAACATTACAGGGAATATTACAGTAGACATTACAAGGTGTATTATAGGGAATATTACAGTGAACATTACAGGGAATATTACAGTGAACGTTACAGTGAACATTACAGGGAGTATTACAGGGGGTAAGGTCATCAATTGAAGCAGTGACGACTTGTATGGGATTCCTGGCTGTCTTCAAGAAGGAGCTGGATAGACACCTAAAATCAGTACCTGACCAGCCGGGCTGTGGTTCGTTCGTCGGTTTACGTGCGGCCAGCAGTAACAAACTGGTTGATCGGGCCCTGATCCACTACTAGGCCTGGCCAGGTATACTCCAGGTATACCTTCACCGCGAGTGTGTGTAGCCACATCACTACAAGAAAACACCAGAAATTTCTGCTTATCTGTGGCGACTGGATGTTTGTGAAGAGTGGTTTGACCTCCGAGTCTGCAATCCTGGATCTGCAATCCTGGATCTGCAATCCTGGATCTGCAATCCTGGATCTGAAATCCTGGATCTGAAATCCTGGATCTGCAATCCTGGATCTGCAATCCTGGATCTGCAATCCTGGATCTGCAATCCTGGATGAATGAGAAGGTAAGTGAAAACGAGAACATATCTGTCGAATTTAGATGCATATTTCTTTCAAGAACTGAGAGCTGGAGGCACGTAGTAGAGTACCCAGGAAGAATCCTGTGACCAACCCGCGTGTGAAGCGTGAATCATGGCGTGAGTAGAAGTGCGTGAGGTAGTCCTTGTTGGTGAATTTCCTGTGGACCTCAAAGGACAACGTGTCTTGGATGTCCTGCAGAGGAGAATAACAAGGAGGTTGATGACTGGTTCTACATTGTTGATTTTATGTAGGACCTCCTGTATGTTGAGACGTCTGGGCTGGAGGACTGGGAGTCACCACATATGCTACGCTCTCCTGCCCTGTTTATAGCCTCTCCTCTTATATGAAGTGATCAAGGTCCAAGGACTCAAGGTTCGTCAGTGTAGGTGTCCTAAGTGAATGCATTCGCATCCATTACCTTCAGGTTGTTTACAGTAATTTGTCTTCTTTCAACAGTTTGTCTGTGCATATCAGTAGGCGACCCCTGGTACATAAAAACATAATAATGGAGGAGCACTGCAGCAGGTCTAATGACCCAAACTAGGCAAGTCTTTTTCTAAACCAACCATTCAAACCCACTCACTTCTCTAACCTTCTCCCAAAACATCCCAAGAATTAGCTTCAATACCTCAGTTATTTACCTAACTCAGTCCTTCTCACTCGTGGGTCTAGCCCTGGCTCTTTTTCTTTTGCTGCAACATTTCCTCTCCTCCCACCTATTCTTCATCTATCCTCACCTTCATCCCTTGTGGGTCCTTACCTGTGAGTTCTTCCAGCTCTAGTTATTACGATCATGTAGCTCAAAGAACCCAGGAATTTACTGCATCTTCAGTTCTATGGCCCCACGTTGTTTCCGGCGTCGCAACGTCAACAAGAAGACAAGGTCGTCAGATGATCTCACATCTCATCAACATCTTGGCTTTACGTGGTGTTTTTCTTGGCACTCTAAGTGCCGACACCGAAACGTGTTCTAATTAAGTGTTTTTAAGTGTTTGCACACATGTTTGTTTCCTCGAATTGCTTGTAAATATCAGGTTTTTAACACCTGACTTTTGTTTACGATTTTTGATAAGTTTCTTTGCGCTTGTCTTAATCAGGTGTTTCACCACACACACATACAGTGTGTGTGTGTGTGTGTGTGTGTGTGTGTGTGTGTCTCCTACCACTCCCAGGTCACACAGGTTAAAACACACCCAGGTCACTAAGATCAAAGAGGTGCCGCCACTCCTGCAGTTTGCAGGTCACAATTGTCTGTGTGCTCACCATTGTCTCTGTCTCCCTCTGTCTCTGTCTCTGTCTCTCTCTCTCTCTCTCTCTCTCTCTCTCTCTCTCTCTCTCTCTCTCTCTCTCTCTCTCTCTCTCTCTCTCTCTCTCTCTCTCTCTCTTTCTCTCTCTCTCTTTACTCTCCTTCTCTAGAAACGCTGTTCATCGTCTTCCCGTTTTAATTAATTTCCACAACAGGATCACGGTAATCGAGCGCATTTCAAATCAGGTCAGTGATGTTCACTTGTCTCCGACACACCTAACAGTCTTCAGTTTGCGTAATGGAAAAATAAACACATAAGCAGTATAATGTGATCCTTTATTGACAACGTTTCGCCCACGCAGTGGTCGGTATTTTATACCATTTATTTCCAGTTTGCGTAATGCGTCCAGTCTCTCCAGTCGCTTATGCACTAACTCTCTGCTTCTCTCCCAATCACACAAGCTGACCGTAGAGGAACTAGACAAATTTACAACACCTAGATAGTGTTAATAAGTTTATATAGGTACACATACACATAAATACAGTTACACCAAGGTATATAAACCTTGGTAATAAATATCGATAAGCTGCTTTAGAAAAACACGTAAGCAAACACTGGGACATATTTATTACAAAAAATTTAAGTCCTGAGACCTTGTGAACAAAGTCCCAGGACCGAAACGTTTTCTAATAAATATATCCTAGTGTTTCCTTACGTGTTTTTTGTAAACCAGTTCACAAATAATCATACATACTAACATGTAAATTACCCACCGGGATGACCCTAAAAAAAGGTCAGACAATGTGACTTATTTTAATTTACAAATGTCTTGCAATAAAGGTGTTGCAGGTGTTGCAGATGTGTCTAGTTCTTCCTATTGATTGTGTTACATTCCATGATGGTTATGATGAGAATAGGGAAGCAATACACTCACCTACACGAATACACTTATTCAAACACAAATACACTTAATTACACATTCACACAGTTACACTCATAATTAAAATGGCACTCACACATGCAAATATATATATATTATATATATATATATATATATATATATATATATATATATATATATATATATATATATGCATATACACATGCACTTATTTTAGTATACAAATTACACTTTACTATACAAATACACTCACGTATACAAATATACTGATACAAATATAGCATTAGGTAGCATTGATGTCATTAGTGACATCAATGCTACCAGCGTTGATGATCAAGATATATATATATATCCTTATTGACGAAATTTTATCTCCTGCTTTATCAGTCAAAAACAGAGGTGACTACAATACCGGAGGTAGCAGAAAAGGTAGAGAGGTAATTCTGAGGTTATCAGTCCCTCAACCTTGACAGATGATGGTCAGTTCCTTAGACAAAAATGACTGACCATCTTCTATCAAGGCAGAAGGACTGATAACCTCAAAAAAATCATCTCCTCAATACTTCTCCAGTATGGTAATCGCCCTCTATATTCGACTGAAGAAGCCTACTGTGCAGGCGAAACGTTTCATCAGTAAATCACATGTGTGCTGCAGATGTGTCAAGCTCATCAACTTGTAGATATTGACAGTCATGTCATCAATGACATCAACACAGTCTTCAGTCAGTCGGGTATTAATCATCAATGATTTACCAGACCAAAACAAGTTTTTTGACGATTATATTTATTTTTCAACAGAATGCTTCCTGACTGTCTTTACTAGCTAGTACTTCCTAGCTTAGTACTTTCTAGCTGCTTTTATTACTTATTACGTCCTGGCAAGCTTTACTAGCTAGTACTGCCTGGCTAGTTTTACCAGCTAGTACTGTCCGGCAAGTTTTATTAGCTACATAGCTAGTTTTATTGACTGATACCATCTAGCTAGTTTTACTAGCTAGTGCCACCTAGCTAGTTTTACTAGCTAGTGCCACTTAGCTAGTTTTACTAGCTAGTGCTACGTACCTAGTTTTATTGGCTAGTGCCACCTAGCTAGTTTTACTGGCTAGTGCCACTTAGCTAGTTTTACTAGCTAGTGCTACATAACTAGATTTACTGGCTATTGCCACCAAGCTAGTTTTACTGGCTAGTACTACCTAGCTAATTTTACTAGTTAGTGCCACCTAGCTAGTTTTGCTGGCTAGGACTACTTAGCTAGTTTTACTAGCCAGTGCTAACTAACTAATTTTACTGACTGATACCACCTAGCTAGTTATACTGGCTAGTGGCACCTAGCTAGTTTTACTGACTAGTGTCTCCTAGTTAGTTTTACTGGCTGGTACTACCTAGCTAGTTTTACTGGCTGATACCACCTAGCTAGTTTTACTGGCTAGTGCCACCTAGCTAGTTTTACAGGCTAGTGCCACCTAGCTAGTTTTACTAGCTAGCACATCGTAGCCCTGGACACAGTGCACTGCATTATGCAAGCAAGCAAACAACAAGAGGCCACAAGGAAGGGAAGTTTGGCTTGCGACCGACCCTCAACACGAGGCCTTAACCAGTTCCAATTGACCTCTGACCTCTTCCAACCTGACCTCTAAGACGAAGAGAGGAGAAAAAACGCAAATGTATGACACGGCTTCTGAATGATAACTAAAGTCCCACTATGTCTTGATGGAAATAAGAAGCAGTCGCTGGGATATCAGTATCAAGGCAAATTTTAACTAATAGTCCGGGACCAGCGATACGACGTAGACCGTCGTTGTTACATATGTATGAGAGTGTTATTGGTAGTCTTTGCATCTTGTATTGTCGGCAGTAACTTTAACAGATGGATAAATGATTATCATCTTGACCTTTTTGATTTCTGCTCTGACCTTATGCTAAGGAATTAAAATATATGTATATATATATATATATATATATATATATATATATATGCTAGGAATTCGCAAGAGCAGGCGAAATATTCACAAACACTGATCTCTGGCCGACGGAGACTCAACCTACGAACCTCATGACAAGTACGCAGTGCTTTACCGACGTACACACTGGTCAATACCTTGGCATCCAGCTTTCGCTAGACGTTATTCCAAGGCAGCCAGCTTTCAGGCAGGAAGGCTTACAGCTTTTCATCTCATCCCCTGCATGCATCGACACAACTAGAGATTTTTACAATGAATATTTCGCCTGCTCTTGCGAATTCCTAGCATTGTAAAAATCTCTAGTTGTGTCGATGCATGCAGGGGATGAGATGAAAAGCTGTAAGCCTTCCTGCCTGAAAGCTGGCTGCCTTGGAATAACGTCTAGCGAAAGCTGGATGCCAAGGTATTGGACCAGTGTGGTACGGTCGGTAAAGCACTGCGTACCTTGTCATGAGGTTCGTAGGTTCGAGTCTCCGTCGGCCAGAGATCAGTGTTTATATATATATATATATATATATATATATATATATATATATATATATGTATATATGTCGTGCCGATTAGGTAAAACTTGCTATTTTGGCTTAAATAGCAACGCTCTTCTTGCCATATAAGACAAGTGAAAATTTGTGTATGCAATATTTTCGCAAAAATCATTCTGAACCTAACGAAAAAAAATTATTTCATTGTGTTTGCTTATTATTAAATTATTGTAAACGTATTTAAAATATATTTAGTTGGGTTAGGCTAAATTAAATTGCACTTGTTATAATAAGGTTAGGTAGGTTTTCTAAGTTTCTTTTGGTTCAAAATTATAAATTTTGACATTAACATAAATGAAAAAAATATATCTTCAGAAAGACATCTAAATATTCTTCCTTGAAGCCTTTTTATCCACTTCTCCGAGGCTATGGGTCCCACAATTTACACCAGAGGTGAACCTCATCATCTTTAAACTTATAAGAGAAAATTTTAGAAAGGACTTAATTTTAAATGAGTTCTTGCTAATTGACCAGTTTTACCTAATCGGCACGATATATATATATATATATATATATATATATATATATATATATATATATATATATATATATATATATATATATATAATGTGTCTACAGTGTTGCCAAGTCGAGTATGCTGTGTTTTTTTTAATTTAAGAAATAGTTTCTTTGTGTTGCAAAGTCAAAATGGTCTCCAGTATATTTCTATCATGCAACACAACCAAGGTGCTTAATAAAACACATGTGCAACACCTGTGTGTCTTCTCTGCAATAAATACAATCAAGTGTTGCGCAGTGTCTTATACATCCCTCCCAACTTTCTAAGTAGGATCCACTAGTGTTGAAAGTTTGAAGCCGTTCGGTAGAGGCGTTCTCGACGTTTAAAGGTAGACCTTGAAGGATGGACGAATTCTCAAACGACACCTTAAAGTTATTTCTCAAGTGATAACTAAGAAGCCACTCACCATTTTAACAAGCCATTAACAAGCCTTTAACAATACTAACACAAATAAGCACTGATAACAAGACAATAACAATACTAACAAGTCATTAACAACATTAAAGGCACTTGTAAGCCGCTAACAAGTCACTAGCAACACTAACAAGCCAGTAGCAACACTAACAAGCCAGTAGCAACACTAACAACCCACTAACAACGCTAACAAGGACACATACTCAGAAGCACGCGCGTCCAGATAGAGAAATAAAAAATACGTGCTTGTATACGCAGGAGGCAGGTTGTTAAGCAGGTGCAAGCAAGGTGGGGAGATGGGGAGGGAAGGTGGGGAGATGGGGAGGGAAGGTGGGGAGAAGGAGGTAGAGAAAAGACGGGGTATACTGGGGAGAATAGGGGCAGGTAGAAGGGTAGGAGCTTGGGAATTTAGGGGAGATTTTGGGGAAGCTGGGGGTATTGGGGAGGGAGTGAAAGCGGAGTAGAAGTTGGGGAGGTTGGTTAAAGTAGTGGGATAGGGGTTAAAAGAGGTGGATGGACAGGGGGGGTTGGTTTTTTTTGGATGGGTTAGGTGTTGTGGGGTAGGGTGTAGTTGAGTGGGGTGGGGGTGTGGTGGAGTGGGGTGAGGATGTGGTGGAGTGGGTTTGGGTGGGGTGTGGTGGAGTGGGGTGAGTGTGTTTGAGTGGGGTGAGGGTGTGGTTGAGCGGGGTGGGGTGTGGTGGAGGGGGTGAGGATGTGGTGGAGTGGGGCTGGGTGGGGTTTGGTGGAATAGGGTGGGAGTGTGTTGAGTGAAGTGAGGGTATTGTGGAGTGGGATGGGGTATGGTGGAGTGGGATGGAGGTGTGGTGGAGTGGGATGGGGTGTGGAGTGGGGATGTGGTGGAGAGATGGAGCGGGGTGGGAGTGTGTTGAGTGGGGTGAGGGGTTTGGTGGAGTGGGATGTGGTGTGGTGGAGAGGGATGGGGTGTGGTGGAGTGGGATGGGGTGTTGTGTGGGGGTGTTGAGTGGGAGTGAGTTGTGTGGTGGAGTGGGATGGGGGTGTGGTTTAGGGGTGTGTTGAGTGGTGTGAGGGTGTGGTGAAGTGGGATGGGGGTGTGGTGTGAGGGTGTAGTGGAGTGGATGGGGTGTGGTGTGGGGTGTGGTGTGGGGTGTGGTGTGGGGTGTGGTGTGAGGGTGTGGTGTGGAGGTGTGGTGTGGGGTGTGGTGTGGGGGTGTGGTGGGGTGGGATGGGGTGTGATGGGGTGGGGTGGGGTGTGGCATGGGGTGTGGTGGGGTGGGATGGGGATGTGGTGGAGTGGGATAAGGTGTGGTGGAGTGGGATGGGGGTGTACTGTTGGGTGTGGTGGAGTGGGATGGGGCTGTGGTGGAGTGGGGCGGGGTTGAAGTGAAGTGGGCGGGGGTGTGGTGGCACTGGGAGGGGGTGTGGAGGAGTGGGGTTGGGTGGAGTGTGGTGGGGTGAGGTATTATTCATATATTCACGTGAAAGCGCCAAACCCGTATGGATCATGCATATCCAGCGGGAATAGACGTCATCAGATTTTTAATCCAAAGTACAGTAGAAAAAAGCTCCAGTTCCGTGAATCAAGAGCTTTCCACAGCATTAAGTCACCCTCCACCTTCAAGGATCATTGAGATTCATGGCCACACTTGAGCTACAGCTCCTGGACTAATGAATCTTCAACAAGAACAGCTAAGAAAATGACTTGTCCGGAAAGTTGTGTGAATGATGGCGATCAACAACAACAACAACAGCAGCAACAGCAACAACAGCAGCAACAACAGCAGGAGCAGCAATTGCAGCAGCAGTAGCAGCAACAGCAATAGGAGCAGCAACAGTAGCAGCAACAACAACAGCAGCAGTTGCAGCAGCAGTAGCAGCAACAGCAATAGGAGCAGCAGCAACAGCAATAGGAACATCAGCAACTGCAGCAGCAGCAGTAGCAGCAGCAGCAACAGCAGTAGCAGCAGCAGCAACATCAGCAACAGCAATAGGAGCAGCAGCAGCAAATGCAGCAGCTGTAGCAGCAGGAGCAACATCAGTAACAGCAACAGTAGTAGCAGCAGTAGCAACAGCAGCAATAGGAGCAGTAGCAATTGCAGCAGCAGTAGCTCTAGCAGCAACAGCAGCAACAACAGCAGCAGCAACAACAACAACAGCAGCATGAGGAGCAGCAACAGCAGCACCAAGAAGTAAAGAACATAAAGAACATTAGCATTCATTTCTTATGATATATATACGTATATATATATATATATATATATATATATATATATATATATATATATATATATATATATATATATATATATACGTATATATATATAGATAAATCACCAGTGAAGGATCTATCAGAGAATAATAAACACAAAGACTATCACCAAGGTTAGCTTTTGTAAATATCTGTGTATTCCCATCAGCAGTATTTACAACATTTACACAGTGTGGAGTATTGCATAAGTGTTGCAGATTCCTCACTAATGAGTAAAATATGAGAAAGAGAACAGTGAGCTCGCTCACTGCCATCGGCTTATACACTCATACGAAGGAGAACTGTATATGTAATCAGTCATAGCAAGTGAGAGACTGACTCCAGATCAGGGGTGTAGGTATTACATCATGTGGAGTCAGTCCCTTACCATGAATGGTTGACATTTAAAACTAACTTTCAGCCATTTGCAGGTACAGCTGCGGGCCCCAACAAGGGGCAGAACCATAACTGCCCTCTTGGATGATTACAGAGGATACAATATGTGTTGTGTCGCTCACTAAATACAATGCAATGCTAGGTACAATACACAATTAACCTGCATACAGAAGTCATTACGACGTTTCCGTACGACTTGAACCATTTACAAGCCACGTTAACACACGAAGGTGAGGGAGCCAGTATATAGAGGGGTATAGGCTGCACGTCACACTAGTGGACAGTGGTAATGAGTATTGGTAATAAAATTTATTTGTGAAAGATGGTTGTGTCTATGTGTTGAGGATAATTGGGACTAGAAGTGTAGGAGAGAGGGTAGTGGGAGGGCCTGTGGGGTGGTGGATGGGGTGTTGAGGGGAGTGATGGGGGTGGGTAGGAGGAGGAGGAGACCAGGAGGAGCCCAGCGGGGGTGGTTAGGAGGTGGAGGAGACCAGGAGGAGCCCAGCGGGGATGGGTAGGAGGTGGAGGAGACCAGGAGGAGCCCAGCGGAGGTGGGTAGGAGGTGGAGGAGACCAGGAGGAGCCCAGCGGGGATGGGTAGGAAATGGAGGAGACCAGAAGGAGCCCAGCGGGGATGGGTAGAGGTGGAGGAGACCAGGAGGAGCCCAGCGGTGGTGGGTAGAGGTGGAGGAGACCAGAAGGAGCCCAGCGGTGGTGGGTAGGAGGTGGAGGAGACCAGGAGGAGCCCAGCGGGGGTGGGTAGGAGGTGGAGGAGACCAACGGAGATCACAGCGTGTTCCGGGCTGTTAATTTCTATATTTATGTTACTCATTAGCGGGCGGACCGTCGCCCGCGTTTCCGCTTTTGTCAGTGGCATCGTCGGTGACCTGTGACCTTAGTCAGCTGGTGACCTTAGTCAGCTGGTGACCTTAGTCAGCTGGTGGTCTTAGTCAGCTGGTGACCCCGTGTCAACCCCACTTGGTGATCCAGTGTCAACCCCACCTGTACCCCATAACCCCCTTCGAACCCCCAACTCTCTATTCTAACCCCCTGGGCGATCAAGAAGTTTGCGTGTGTGGGGGAGAGAGAGAGAGACAGACAGACAGACAGAGAGAGAGAGACAGAGAGACAGAGAGAGAGACAGAGAGACAGACAGACAGACAGACAGACAGACAGACAGACAGACAGACAGACAGACAGACAGACAGACAGACAGACAGACAGAGCACAATTACATAAAACATTGTATTTTAAAAACTTTAGATTTCTGGAAAAGTATTCTGTTTAGATATATGAAGTTAGGTTAGACTAACAGAAGACTGTAGATAGAGGAAGTTAGAATGAACAAATAGAAGGGTCTTTGTTTCATATTATTTCTAGCTGCCACTATAGGAAAGAATGTACATGTAAATATATTCGCTAACTAAGAGTCCTAAGTGTTATATTCTTACCGGTTCTTAAACTACAACTACAACTACCCCAATGGAAATAAGTCACTCTGACTTGTTTGGGTTATCCTGGGTTCTGTACACATATGCTGCTATGTATGATGATCTATGTGACTGTATTTGTGTATACCTGAATAAACTTACTTACTTACACTGTAATAACCACCACTACCCCCCCCTCCCTCTAACAACATCATCATCAATACTGCAACCACCTCCAGAGTGAACACAGTGGCCCAGTGGGCACAGTGGGCACAGTGGTCCAGTGGGCACAGTGAACACAGTGGTCCAGTGGGCACAGTGGACACAGTGGGCACAGTGGGCACAGTGGGCACAGTGAACACAGTGGTCCAGTGGGCACAGTGAACACAGTGGTCCAGTGGGCACAGTGGACACAGTGGCCCAGTGGGCACAGTGAACACAGTGGCCCAGTGGGCACAGTGAACACAGTGGACAAAGTAGGCACAGTGGACACAGTGGACACAGTGAACATAATAGACACTGGACATGGTGCCCAGGGCAGTCGGAAAAGTTTTATGTCACCCACAAAAATCTTAGAAGAGCCAAAAAATAAGAAGAAAAACACTAAATCAAGTTTTCTAATTATATATATATATATATATATATATATATATATATATATATATATATATATATATATATATATATATATATATATATATATATATATATATATATATATATTATATATATATATATATATATATATATATATATATATATATATATATATATATATATATATATATATATATATATATATATACTTTCAAGAAGGTGCTGTTTTACTCAGCAACAGCAGCAACAGCAGCAGCATCAGCTGAGTCACTGCACGTCTGGCTGGGCTGGCAGAGTATGCAAGCTGAATTATTCATTAATGTGCGAGAGAGAGAGAGCATGACGTCACCGGCACTACCACTGAATGAAGTGGCCAAGCCTTGCCCGACCACCAGTTGACCCAAGCTCTTGTAGGGAGGGAGTTGAAGGCTGCACGGAGGCAGTGGAGGGCTGGAGGGAGGCAGTGGAGGGCTGGAGGGAGGCAGTGGACGGCTGGAGGGAGGGAGTGTGATCAGGGACAAGGCAGTACAAAATTATCCTTCTGGTTTTGTTTTTTCTTCAGAAGTCTCAATTACTCGAAGTAATAAGAGATCAATCACTCTGAAGAGCTTGTGTACTCGAAGTAACAAGACAGCAATCACTTGAAGAATGCAAATACTCGAGGTAACAAAACTCTAAATACTTGAAGAACACGAAGACTCGAAGAACACGACCACTTGAAGAACGCGACTACTTAAAGAACACGACTACTTAAAGAACACGCTGACTGTTATTCGTGGGACCAAGCACCAGGTCGGAATCAGCAAAACAAGCTGCCGCCTCAGCTCGCTGCCTCACTTGTTCTATGCCAAAAGAGAAAAAAAAACATTGACTAGAGTGAGTTTTTTGTCATTTCGTATGCATGAATGAGTGGTGGGGTGATAAAAACAATCTTGATATACGACGGGAAAGACAATCTTCCTCTTCAACCTGTTACCGTTGCTGTAGCTGCTGCTGTTGCTACTTTTAGGCAACCATGTTGTAGTTGTAGCTACAGCTGTTGCCATCAACGCTGCTTTTTATTGGTGTAGCCAGCTCCTGTTGCTGTCAGAGCCGTTGTTGTTGCTGCTGCTGCTGTCAGTGCTGTTATTACCGTATCCATCGCTGATGCTGTCGTACTTGCCACAGTTCCTTTCAAAGCCGCAGTTGTTGCTGTCATAGCGGCTGTTGCTGCCGTTGTCGTTGCCGTTGTCGTTGCCGTTGTTGTTGCCGTTGCATTAGACATCTTTTCTGCCGCAAGCCACTGCCGTCTTCCCGTCATGGTGCCTCCACGAACGCTTTCGTTCTCCCAGGCAAATAACGAAGAAAAAGGGAAGAAGAGGAGGCATATTGCCCAAAATTTGAGACATTAACCTGTTCCACTTCATTTACATATCACCTTCTATGTGAAGGTATATTATGCATTTATGTAAATTGTCAACAGGTGAACTGAGGGAACATTGAAACATTGACAATCTAGGCATCAACGAAAGAGTGATTTACTGGTGTGTGGCACTGATCAAGGCTCTTTGATGACGCTGTACTGCTCTTGATCCAGGGAATTGCCGCAACCCTCGCCGTTTTGGGAAAAAATCTGATTGCTACCTGAGATAAATTGCCACTATCGTCCACACGATGAAAACCAGGTATGGTAAGTCACTTCACAGCAAAATATATATATATATGTATGTATGTATATATATATATATATATATATATGTATATATGTGTGTACTCAATTACAGTATTACAGAGGGGATGGAGTAAGGATCACTTATTAATACATAACATCGCCTGCATAGAAGATTGGAGAAAGATTAGGGAAATTTAGGGAAAGTTTGAAAAAAGTTTGGGAAAATTTATGAATGTTAGGGAGATCTGGAGAAGACTGTGGCAGGTTGGTGAAAATTGGGAAATGTTGAGAAAGACTGAGATTGCTTAGGGAAGGTTATGGAAGATTGGGGGAGGTTGGGATAGGCTGGGGAAGGTTGGGGAAGGCCAATAAACCTAATTGCAGTACTGAGGAAGGAGGATAGTGCTCACGCCCGTACCCAAGTAGGGCAAAACTTATGGACAAGCCTCCTAACACCTGCTGCCCCTCTTCACCTAGCAGTAAATAGGTACGTGGGTGTTAGTCGACTGCTCAGAGTGGCATCATGAGAGAGGATCTAAAGACACTAATAAAAATAAGCCACACACCTTGGTTTTACTGAGTTATCCTGGGTTATTAAGCCTCCGGAGTTAATAATGATTCAAAAAGCGTTTCTTGTTCGTCCATTGAATCATACACATGTATTCCCTCCTCCATGTCCTTACTTGCTGGTGTCCGTGTCCTCCCTACTACCCGTGTCCTAGCCGTGTGCGTGTCCTAGCTGCATCTAGCTAGGAAGGCTGGCCTGGCTGTGACACCATGCACGGTATGTGAGATGTTGTTTATGTGGGTTTGTGTTGGCTTGGCCGGGCGCGAGACTTGATACCTGTGGGTGGAGGTGAACTAGTCACTGGCTGGAGGGTAGGTGGAGGGAGCAGGAGGAGGACTAGGAAGAGAAGGAGGAGGAGGAGGATATGTTAGGATCCCGTCTGCCACCAGAGACCCCGCTTAACTGGACCTCTTAGGACCCATATCATCCTTGTAACGGGAAAAATTCGCCAACACGCAACGTCAGATTTTCTTGGTATTTATTGTGTTGCAGTAGAGCGTCTGGAAGCCTTCCTGGCAGCCCTCCAGAGAGGCTCTGGAGTTATCATGAGGGCGGTGTATATGAGTGAGTCCCCCACACCCCCACACCCAAAACATGAACACTACCTTCTGACAGGTATTCCATAATTCTTGGCGTTTGTACTCTACTCTCCTCGCTTCAGGAACGTCATTCCTGTGTATAAGAGTGGAGCTAAAAGATAAACTTTTAGCTCCACTAATCATTTAAAGTCCGAGTACTAACTGAGTACCAGAGTACCAGACTTCAGACGACGAGACTAGAGGATACGAAACATATTAAATCTTAAGAAGGCTAAAAAAAAATATATTAGCTACGATCACAAAAAAAGACTTAGTAAGTTTTTTTTTTTTTAGTTCGAAATTAAGGTAAGCCGTTAGTTAGGCAGTGTGGGTAGGTAGGTAAGGTGGCTAGGGTAGCAGATCTGCCCCACACGGACAGGTGGGGAGGAATTCTTTACTGGATGACGTAAAGGAGTTTGGTTGTTGTCCTTGTTTATGTTTGTGTGTGTTTGTCGGGTCTTGATATAAGTCTCCCAGAAAGACTTGAGCTTACTTGGTTAAGTCTCGTAATACTGCTAGTCTTCCTACACCTCCTCCTCCTCTTCTTCTTCTCCCTCCTCCTCCTCCTCCCCACATTATCACATCCACCACTCCCACATTCCTCTGTGTTTATTGTGTTCCGTCTTGCTGTCTAGAAGCCCTTGACCGCATACTGGTCAAGGGCTCTGCTTCCAAGGACACGGAGCTACTCTCTCCTTCCATGGATCAAACCTGGCTATATTCTATTCACCAGGCCCTGTTAATCCTATTTGAATTTAAACTTTCTCTGTTATTATTATTATTATGATTATCATTATTATTATTATTATTATTATTATTATTATTAGTATTATTAGTATTATTATTATTATTATTATTATTATTATTCCAATGACTATTATTGTGATAAAAAATTGTCCGTTGTCTATCTCAACAACAGGTAGAGTCTCTGTTGTCTAAGTCTACAACGGGTTCTGTTGCCTTCCTCTGTTTACCTGTTTATCCTCTCATTCATCACCTTATCTTCCGTTTCTCCTCTTACCTCCCATTCAGCGCTCTTTTCTCGTTCTCTTCTTTCTCCTCTTTGTTATTGCCCTTTTCTAAACTTACCACTTCTCCTCTTCATTTTTTACTCTCCCTTTTCACTCCCTCTTCTGGATTAGCTTTGACTCTTCTACTTTCCTTTTCCTCTTGACTTCCCTCCTCTTCTTCCTGCTTTATCTCTTTCTTATTCTTACGTCTCTTTATTCTTCCACGTTTTCTCTTTCTTTCTCTCTTCTCCATCTCTTTTCTCTCCCCCCCCCCCACAACCTGCCCCTTTCAGTCCTTACCTAACTCTTCTTCCTCAGCTACTTAGCCAGCTAGCCAGTCAGCTGGTTAGCCAGCCAGCCAGTCAGATACTTAGCCAGCTAGCCAGTCAGCTGGTTAGCCAGTCAGCTGGTTAGCCAGCTAACCAGTCAGCTAGTTAGCCACCCAGCCAGTCAGCTACTTAGCCAGCTAGCCAGTCAGCTGGTTAGCCAGCTAACCAGTCAGCTAGTTAACCAGCTAGCCAGTCAGCTAGTTAACCAATCAGTTAGTTAGCTACATAACAAGCCAGCTAGCCAGTCTTACAGCCAGCTAGCCAGCTAGCCATAACAATACCCAGACAACAGCTGGTCTTCTATTTCCAAACATAGAAATACTTCCACGATTACGAATCATAACCGTCTCTTCCCCTCCCCCTCCCATTCCCCTTCCCATTCCCCCTCTCCTTCTCCCTTTCCCCTTCCCTTTCCATCCCCCTACCCCTCCCCTTCCCATTCCTTCTCTCTCTTCCCTCTTTCCCCCTCCCAATTCCTCTCCCCTTCTCCTCCCCCTTCCCCTCTCACTTCCTGCACCACCTTCTTTCTCCCTCTTTCCCCTCCCGTCTACTCCCCTTCCCATTCCTCTCACTGCATCTAATTCATCTTTCACGATGGGATAAGATAGGGAGACACTGCTAGCTTTTGTTCCCACATTGTCACTGTCAAATGAAAGATTGTGATTTTTTTTAATCAAAACACTACAGCCCCTCCTCTATCCCCACACTATCACCACTACCACCACTATCACCACTACCACCACTATCACCACTACCACCACTATCACCACTACCACCACTACCACCCCTCCCCATCAACCCACTCTTTGCCTTACACAGGTAACTCCTGAGACAAGCCAACAGCCTTGTCTTACGTGCAGTGTTAGTTTAAAGGGTGGAGGACGACTTGTGAGGGGATGGAGAGGTAGGAAATGGGTGGGGGAGGTGATGGGTGGGGAGGTGATGGGTGGGGGAGGTGATGGGTGGGGGAAGTGAAGGAGTTAGGAGGGGGAGGGCAGGAGATCAGGGGTATGTTAGGAGATAAATGATGCCAGGAGACACAAGAACATTCAACTTTTAAAACACTAAAATAACACACACACGATTAAAGACAATAAAATCACTAGATTTTTTTTCAGATTTTGCCGCCGAGGTGGCTAGTTTATTGTGTACCTCATGTCCATGATGTGGATGGCATTGGCTAGTTTATTGTGCACCTCATATCCATGATGTGGATGGTAGTGGCTAGTTTATTGTGCACCTCATATCCATGATGTGGATGGTAGTGGCAAGTTTATTGTGTACCTCATATCCATGATGTGGATGGTAGTGGCTAGTTTATTGTGTACCTCATATCCATGATGTGGATGGTAGTAACTAGTTTATTGTGCACCTCATATCCATGATGTGGATGGTAGTGGCTAGTTTATTGTGTACCTCATATCCATGATGTGGATGGCATTAGCTAGTTTATTGTGCACCTCATATCCATGATGTGGATGGCATTGGCTAGTTTATTGTGCACCTCATATCCATGATGTGGATGGTAGTGGCTAGTTTATTGTGCACCTCATATCCATGATGTGGATGGTAGTGGCTAGTTTATTGTGCATCTCATATCCATGATGTGGATGGCATTGGCTAGTTTATTGTGCACCTCATATCCATGATGTGGATGGCATTGGCTAGTTTATTGTGCACCTCATATCCATGATGTGGATGGTAGTGGCTAGTTTATTGTGCACCTCATATCTATCCTGTGGATGGTAGTGGCTAGTTTATTGTGCACCTCATATCCATCCTGTGGATGGTAGTGGCTAGTTTACTGTGCACCTCATATCCATCCTGTGGATGGTAGTGGCTATTTTATTGTGTACCTCATATCCATCCTGTGGATGGTAGTGGCTAGTTTATTGTGCACCTCATATCCATCCTGTGGATGGTAGTGGCTAGTTTATTGTGCACTTCATATCCATCCTGTGGATGGTAGTGGCTAGTTTACTGTGCACCTCATATCCATCCTGTGGATGGTAATGGCTAGTTTATTGTGTACCTCATATCCATCCTGTGGATGGTAGTGGCTAGTTTATTGTGCACCTCATATCCATCCTGTGGATGGTAGTGGCTAGTTTATTGTGTACCTCATATCTATCCTGTGGATGGTAGTGGCTAGTTTATTGTGCACCTCATATCCATCCTGTGGATGGTAGTGGCTAGTTTATTGTGCACCTCATATCCATCCTGTGGATGGTAGTGGCTAGTTTATTGTGCACCTCATATCCATCCTGTGGATGGTAGTGACTAGTTTATTGTGTACCTCATATCCATCCTGTGGATGGTAGTGGCTAGTTTATTGTGCACCTCATATCCATCCTGTGGATGGTAGTGACTAGTTTATTGTGTACCTCATATCCATCCTGTGGATGGTAGTGGCTAGTTTATTGTGCACCTCATATCCATCCTGTGGATGGTAGTGGCTAGTTTACTGTGCACCTCATATCCATCCTGTGGATGGTAGTGGCTAGTTTACTGTGCACCTCATATCCATCCTGTGGATGGTAGTGGCTAGTTTACTGTGCACCTCATATCCATCCTGTGGATGGTAGTGGCTAGTTTACTGTGCACCTCATATCCATCCTGTGGATGGTAGTGGCTAGTTTACTGTGCACCTCATATCCATCCTGTGGATGGTAGTGCAAGAACACACAGGGAGAGAGGCCCACTGCAGAACGCCTAGTGATCTATGATATATATTTTCAATAGTCATATTTATTACAAGCAAATTTTAGATTCAGCCAAATGCAAAAAAAAAAAAAGACAAAACTCAATGCGACAACAAACGCGAGAAAAATAAAACATACCGAAACAATAAAAAAAACGCTATAAAATACAAAAAAAAAACATAAAATACAATAAATATGATAAAACACGACAAACCACGATCACTCACGATAAACCACGAAAACACACGAAAAACACGATAAACCACGATAAAATACGATAAACCACGATAAAATACGATAAACCACGATAAAACACGATAAAATACGATAAACCACGATAAAACACGATAAAATACGATAAACCACGATAAAACACGATAAAATACGATAAACTCGGAAGATAAACATGTTCCAGCACACTGAAGCGACTTCTCTCTACACAGGATTATTTTATTTTCTAGTTTCATAAACATTGGGCCATAATTCTGCTATATCCCCTTCTAATTCTGATGTCCTTTATCCTAATTCTGATATATGCCCTTTAATTCTGATGCTTTTTATCCTAATTCTGTTGTCTCTCCTCTTATTCTGCAATCTCTCTTCTAATTCTGCTGTCTCTCCTCTAATTCTAATGTCTCTCCTCTAATTCTGTCTCTCCTCTAATTCTAATGTCTCTCCTCAATTCTTGGTATCTCTTCCAACCATTTCTTCTGTCTATTCTATAATTGTGCTATCTCTCTTCTAATCCTTCTTTCTCTTCTCATTCTCTCTTCTCTGTAAATTCGTATTACAGAGTAGAATGGTCAGTTGACGTGTCTATTAGCAAGTAAACTAACCACAAACTATTCTAGGACGAAATAGTCCATTTTTGTTAGTTAAAATAGATACATCAACAGTATGTTGCTACATTATTCAATATGATAATTACATTGTGGGAACACCAGCAGTGTGTTACTACAGTGTTCTATATGATAGTTACATTGTGGGAACACCAGCAGTGTGTTACTACAGTGTTCTATATGATAGTTACATTGTGGGAACACCAGCAGTGCGTTACTACAGTGTTCTATATGATAGTTACGTTGTGGGAAAACAAGCATTGTGTTGCTACAGTGTTCTATATGATAGTTACGTTGTGGGAAAACAAGCATTGTGTTGCTACAGTGTTCTATATGATAGCTACATTGTAGAAAGACCAGCAGTGTGTTACTACAGTTTTCTATATGATAGTTACATTGTGGGAAAACAAGCATTGTGTTGCTACAGTGTTCTATATGATAGCTACATTGTAGAAACACCAGCAGTGTGTTACTACAGTGTTCTATATGATAGTTACATTGTGGGAACACCAGCAGTGTGTTACTACAGTGTTCTATATGATAGTTACATTGTGGGAAAACAAGCATTGTGTTGCTACAGTGTTCTATATGATAGCTACATTGTAGAAACACCAGCAGTGTGTTACTACAGTGTTCTATATGATAGTTACATTGTGGGAACACCAGCAGTGTGTTGCTACACTTTTCTATATGATAGTTACATTGTAGGAACACCAGCAGTGTGTTACTACAGTGTTCTACATGATAGCTACATTGTGGGAACACCAGCAGTGTGTTGCTACACTATTCTCTATGATAGTTACATTGTGGGAACACCAGCAGTGTGTTACTACAGTATTCTATATGATAGTTACATTGTGGAAACACCAGCAGTGTGTTGCTACAGTGTTCTATATGATAGTTACATTGTGGAAACACCTGCAGTGTGTTGCTACACTGTTCTATATGATAGTTACACTGTGGGAACACCAGCACTGTGGGAACAAAAGCTAGCTATGTTTCCCTGTCATACAACATCACACATTAGCGTCACATACATAGTTTTGAAATATGTCAGTCTGAGCTGGGAGACTTCAGTAGTGTTAGTCTGAGTTGAGAGACTTCAGTAGTGTTAGTCTGAGCTGGGAGACTTCAGTAGTGTCAGTCTGAGCTGGGAGACTTCAGTAGTGTTAGTCTGAGTTGGGAGACTTCAGTAGTGTTAGTCTGAGTTGGGAGACTTCAGTAGTGTTAGTCTGAGCTGGGAGACTTCAGTAGTGTCAGTCTGACCTGGGAGACTGCAGTAGTGTCAGTCTGAGCTGGGAGACTTCAGTAGTGTCAGTCTGAGCTGGGAGACTTCAGTAGTGTCAGTCTTAGCTGGGAGACTTCATTAGTGTCAGTCTGAGCTAAGAGACTTCAGTAGTGTCAGTCTTAGCTGGGAGACTTCATTAGTGTCAGTCTGAGCTGGGAGACTTCATTAGTGTCAGTCTGAGCTGGGAGACTTCAGTAGTGTCAGTCTTAGCTGGGAGACTTCAGTAGTGTCAGTCTGAGCTGGGAGACTTCAGTAGTGTCAGTCTGAGTTGGGAGACTTCAGTATTGTCAGTCCGAGTTGGGAGACTTCAGTAGTGTCAGTCTGAGCTGGGAGACTTCGGTAGTGTCAGCCTGAGCTGGGAGACTTCAGTAGTGTCAGTCTGAGCTGGGAGACTTCGGTAGTGTCAGCCTGAGCTGGGAGACTTCAGTAGTGTCAGTCTGAGCTGAGAGACTTCAGTAGTGTCAGCCTGAGCTGGGAGACTTCAGTAGTGTCAGTCTGAGCTGGGAGACTTCAGTAGTGTCAGTCTGAGCTGGGAGACTTCAGTAATGTCAGTCT
>WNWK01004192.1:0-10000 GCA_009830355.1 Cherax destructor | reverse complement strand
TATCTTACCCTTGAGGGCCCTAGATCAAGAGCCCCTCACCAGGTCGGATGTGAAAAGTGGATCATAATAAGTGCGTATGCACCTGGAGAAGAGAGGAGTGTAGAAGAGAGAGAGAGGTTTTGGGAGATGTTAAGCGAGTGTGTAGGAACTTTTGAGCCAAGTGAGAGAGTAATCGTGGTAGGGGACCTAAATGCTAAAGTAGGAGAAGCGTTTTGAGGTGTGGTAGGTAAGTTTGGGGTACCAGGTGTAAATGATAATGGTGAGCATTTGATTGAACTTTGTATAGAGAATGGTTTGGTTATAGGTAACACATATTTTAAGAAAAAGAGGATAAATAAGTATACAAGATATGATGTAGAGCGAAATGACAGTAGTTTGTTGAACTACATATTGGTAGATAAAAGACTGTTGGGTAGACTTCAGGATGTACATGTTTATAGAGGAGCCACAGATATATCAGATCACTTTTTAGTTGTAGCTACAGTGAGAGTAAAAGGTAGATGGGATACAAGGAGAATGGAAACAGCAAGTAAGAGAGAAGTGAAGATTTATAAACTAAAGGAGGAGGCAGTTAAGGTGAGATATAAACAACTGTTGGAGGACAGATGGGGTAGTGAGAGTATAGGCAGTGGGGTAGAAGAGGTATGGGGTAAGTTTAAGAATATAGTGTTAGAGTGTTCAGCAGAAGTTTGTGGTTATAGGAAAGTGGGTGCTGGAGGGAAGAAGAGCGATTGGTGGAATGATGATGTAAAGAGATTAGTAAGAGAGAAAAAGTTAGCATATGAGAGGTTTTTACAAAGTAGAAGTGATGTAAGGAGGGAGGAGTATATGGAGAAAAAAAGAGAGGTTAAGAGAGTGGTGAAGCAATGTAAAAATAGAGCAAATGAGAGAGTGGGTGAGATGTTATTAACAAATTTTGTTGAAAATAAGAAAACGTTTTGGAGTGAGATTAATAAGTTGAGAAATCCTAGGGAAAGAATGGATTTGTCAGTTAAAAGTAGGAGAGGAGAGTTATTAAATGGAGAGTTAGAGGTATCAGGAAGATAGAGGGAATATTTTGAGGAATTGTTAAATGTTGATGAAGATAGGGAAGCTGTGATTTCGTGTATAGGGTAAGGAGGAATAACATCTTATAGGAGTGAGGAAGAACCAGTTGTGAGTGTGGGGGAAGTTCGTGAGGTAGTGAGTAGAATGAAAGGGTGTAAAGCAGCTGGGATTGAAGGGATAAAGATAGAAATGTTAAAGGCAGGTGGGGATATAGTTTTAGAGTGGTTAGTGTTTTTATTTAATAAATGTATGGAAGAGGGTAAGGTACCTAGGGATTGGCAGAGAGCATGTATAGTTCCTTTGTATAAAGGCAATGGGGACAAAAGAGAGTGTAAAAATTATAGAGGAATAAGTCTGTTGAATATACCTGGTAAAGTGTATGGTAGAGTTATTATTGAAAGAATTAGGAGTAAGACGGAGAGCAGGATAGCAGATGAACAAGGAGGCTTTAGGAATGGTAGGGGTTTGTAGACCAAGTGTTTACAGTGAAACATATAGGTGAACAATATTTAGATAAGAGTAAAGAGGTGTTTGTGGCATTTATGGATTTGGAAAAGGCATATGATAGGGTGGATAGAGGGAAAATGTGGCAGATGTTGCAAATGTATTGAATAGGAGGTAAGTATTGAAAGCGGTGAAAAGTTTTACGAGGATAGTGAGGCTCAGGTTAGAGTATGTATGAGAGAGGAGATTATTTCCCAGTAAAAGTAGGCCTTAGACAGGGATGTGTGATGTCACCGTGGTTGTTCAATATATTTATAGATGGAGTTGTAAGAAGTGAATGCTCGGGTGTTGGCAAGAGGTGTGGGGTTAAAAGATAAAGAATCTAACACAAAGTGGGAGTTGTCACAGTTGTTCTTTGCTGATGACACTGTGCTTTTGGGGATTCTGAAGAGAAGTTGCAGAGGTTGGTGGATGAGTTTGGTAGGGTATGTAAAGAAGGAAATTAAAAGTGAATATAGGAAAGAGTAAGGTGATGAGGATAACAAAAAAATTAGATAACAGATGATTGGATATCGGATTGGAGGGAGAGAGTATTGAGGAGGTGAATGTGTTCAGATATTTGGGAGTGGATGTGTCAGCAGATGGGTATATGAAGGATGAGGTGAATCATAGAAATAACGAGGGAAAAAAGGTGAGTGGTGCACTGAGGAGCTTGTGGAGACAGAGAACTTTATCCATGAAAGCAAAGAGGGGAATGTATGAGAGTATAGTTATACCAACACTCTTGTATGGGTGTGAGACATGGGTTGTGAATGTTGCAACAAGGAGAAGGCTGGAGGCAGTGGAGATGTCGTGTCTGAGGGCAATGTGTGGTGTGAATATAATGCAGAGATTAGGAAGAGGTGTGGGATTACTAAAACTATTATCCAGAGAGCTGAGAAGGGGTTATTGAGATGGTTTGGACATGTAGAGAGGATGGAACAAAATAGAATGACTTCGAGAGTGTATAAATCTGTAGTGGAGGGAAGGTGGGATAGGGGTCGGCCTAGAAAAGGTTGGAGGGAGGGGGTAAAGGAGGTTTTGTGTGCGAGGGGCTTGGACTTCCAGCAAGCGTGCGTGAGCGTGTAAGATAGGAGCGAATGGAGACAAATGGTTTTTAGGACTTGACGTGCTGTTGGAGTGTAGGCAAGGTAACATTTATGAAGGGTTTCAGGGAAACCGGCAGGCCGGACTTGAGTCCTGGAGATGGAAAGTACAGTTCCGGCACTCTGAAGGAGGGGTGTTAATGTTGCAGTTTTGTAGCTGTAGTGTAAACACGCCTCTGGCAAGACAGTGATGGAGTGAATGATGATGAAAGTTTTTCTTTGTCGGGCCACCCTGCCTTGGTGGGAGACGCCGATGTGTATATATATAATATATATATATATATATATATATATATATATATATATATATATATATATATATATATATATTATATTTTCATCATCATCTTCCTCCTCCTGGTAGGATCAAGAGACTAAGGTGGCTTGGTACAAGGATTTGATGCTATCATTATGGACACTACCTTAACTCTCTTTCCCATCCCTCTCTTCCCTCTCCCAACACTCTCCTATCCCTCCCTCCCATTTTCATTCCTCCCTCCTATCACCCCACGTTCCCCACCCTTCCCCAACCTCCTATCACCTCTCCATCCATCAACCCCCTCCTCCTCCTCTCCCTCCATCCCTCTCCCTCTACCTCCTCCCTCCTCCCTCTCCAGCCTTCTATACCTCTCCATCCATCAACCTCCCTCCCCCCCCTATCCCTCCCTCCTCTCCATTCCCCTCCCTCCCCCTCCCTCCCTCCCTCCTTACCTCACTCAGGGTAAGATCTGCCTACCCACGATCTCCTACCTCTGGACGTAATTAGGGTGTACGTGTGCGTACGTACGTGTATACATTTACTCCTTGGATTGGGCTCAAGCTCCTGTTTTGCTTTGGCTGGGATAGTTGTCCTCTTATCCTCCCTCCCCTCTGTGTCGTGCCTAGTCTTGAAGCCACGGAGGGAAGTGTGTCTTCCGCGATCCTATTACTCTTCATCTCCTATCATCTCTTATCTTCCACTATCTCTCCTTATCTTCCTTAATTGTCTATCTGCATGTTTTCTCTCCCCTTTCTTCTGTCTCTCACAGCTTCCTTACCTTCTCCCCCCTCTCATCTAGTCTCCCATTCACCTAGCCTCCCACTCACCTGGCCTCCCATTCACCTAGCCTCCCACTCACCTAGCCTCCCACTCACCTGCACTCCCACTCACCTAGCCTCTCACTCACCTAGCCTCCCACTCACCTGGACTCCCATTCACCTAGCCTCCCACTCACCTAGCCTCCCACTCACCTGCACTCCCACTCACCTAGCCTCTCACTCACCTAGCCTCCCACTCACCTGGACTCCCACTCACCTAAGTCAGCAGATAGTGGAGCCAACAAGACTGGAGAACACACTTGACCTTATTTTCACATATAATGAGAACCTGGTAAGAAACATAACAATATAAAAAATAACAAATTCTGATCACTATGTTATCGAAGTCCAGACTTACATGCACAGGAGTCCTGTGCATGTAAGGTACCTTCACCAAATTCAACTTCAACAACAAGAACATCAACTGGGACCAGATAAACTATGTCCTAAATTAAACATGTTGGTAAGATATCTTAAATAACATGGACCCTAACTAGTGCCTTGAAAAGATCAACTTTATGGTAGCTGAAATATGTTCAAAGCATATTCCCATAAGAAAAGAAGAGAAGTAAACTGAAAGAGAGAGCTCCCTCTACAGGAAAAGGCGAAGAATCACTGAGCTCTGCAAGAATGTTAGATTATCTGAAATACGGAAGGAAGCGCTAACCAGGAAGTGGAAAACATTGAGCTTAAGTTAAAGGACTCATACAGGATCCAGGAGACAAGAGGAGCTAAAAGCTATTAGTGAAATTGAAAGAAATTGAAATATTTCTTTTCATATGCCAAAAACAAGGCAAAAACCACATCTAGTATAGGGCCCCTGCTCAGACAAGACGGATCTACACAGATGGCAACAAAGAAATGAGTGAGATACTGAAATCTCAATATGACTCTGTGTTCAGCGAACCACTAATCAGTCTAAAGATCGACAATCCAAATAATTTTTCATGAATGAGCCTCAAACCCTGTCAATGTATGACAAATTTCTGACTTAACCCTAACTCCACTAGACTTTGAGAAAGCCATTGGCAACATGCCCATGCACTCAGCTCCAGACCCAGACTCGTGGAACTGTGTTCATTAAGAACTGCAAGAAACCCTTCTCACAGGCCCTGAGTATGCTATGGAGAAGGAGCATAGACACAGGCGAGATTCCAGTCACTAGAAACAACGGATATAGCCCCACTCCATAAATGTGGCAGTAAAGCAATAGCTAAGAACTATACACCAATAGCTTTAACGTCCCATATCATAAAAATCTTGAAAGAGTTCTAAGAAGCAGGATTACAAACCACTTGGACTCCCAACAATTGTACAATCCAGGGCAACAGAGAGATACATCATAATCTACACCTGGAAGGTCTTGGAGGACTGGTCCCTAATCTGCACACAGAAATCACTCCCTACGAAAGCAAAACACTTGGCAGGTGATGTAACATACCCCCAGTGAAAAGTAGGAGCGCCATTAGTACACTAAGAGAAAACACAATAAGTGTCCGGGGCCCAAGACTGTTCAACAGCCTCCCACCAACCATAAGGGGAATTACCACTAGACCCTTGGCTGCCTTCAAGAGGAGCGGACAGATACCTAAAGTCGGTGCCGGATCATCCGGGCTGTGGTTCGTACGTTGGACTACGTGCGGTCATCAGTAACAGCCTCGTTGATCAGGCCCTGATCCACCAGGAGGCCTGGTCGTGGACCGGGCCGCGGGGGTGTTGATCCTCGGAATGCCCTCCAGGTAGATAGACCTAGCCTCCCACTCACCTAGCCTCCCACTCATCTAGCCTCCCACTCACCTAGCCTCCCATTCACCTGACCTCCCACTCACCTAGCCTCCCACTCACCTAGCCTTCCATTCACCTAGCCTCCACTCAATTGTCAAGAAAGACTCGCCCTCTCCTCACTCACTACCAGCTGTTCCTTCCTGCTTCCTGCTAACCAAGTCCAGCGGTGAAGGCAGGATCGAGTCCTGTCAAGCCGCAGTATATATATACTGTATATATATATATATATATATATATATATATATATATATATATATATATATATATATATATATATATATATATATAGGAAGGTACTACCTATGGACTGTCCTGGGGACCCTCATATATATTAGCACGAAACGTGCTGATATATATATGGTATAAAATGTTTGTTAAGACCAGCAAGTAACTTATCATGCACTCCATCTAGTGACTTAAAGCATTCCACTGTAAATTAGGAACGTGCGCCATAATGGTACATAGAATAGAAAAAAACATTTATATTTTTCAATAGACAATGTGTGTGTGTGTGTGTGTGTGTGTGTGTGTGTGTGTGTGTGTGTGTGTGTGTGTGTGGGAACCCTATTCTGAAGGTCAGATGACCTTGTGTGGGTGGTTGTGTGGGGGCTGGTGACCTCTCACGCCCCTCTGACCCCGCAGGGAGGAATAGGGAGAGAGAGAGGAAGTAGGGACAAGGCGATAATACTAGGATCAAATGGGGAAAAACTTTGACCATCTTCCTTGATGACGTGTACCACTAGTGCCGCTGATCTCAACCCCCCTTTCCTCGTAGCTCCCAACCATTATGTCTTTCTTTCTCTTCCTCCTTCTCTTCTTCTTCTATTTTCTCTGGGAAGACAAATTCGGGATCTTATTTTTTGATGGTAGAAATCTCTTTTTGTAATAATGTGGAATAAATGAATTTGTGTGTCTTTATTACAAAATGTGAATAATCCCATCAACCAAACACCAACCAAAAACAGTTCGGTTACTCAAAAAATCCCACGGGAACCCAATTCCTTACCAAATATATTCCGGGGTTCCTACCGTTTTAAAAAGGCGAAACCTAAATACCGTTCCCCGGTTATTTTGGGGGAATAAATTTTTGTCTGCTTTTTGGTTGTTTTTTTTTTGTTTGGGTTTGTTGTTTTGTTTGTTGTATTTTGTTTTTTTTTGTTTTTTTGGTTTGTATTGTTTGTTGATTTTTGTTTGTATTGTTGTTGTATTGTGTATGTTTTCGTTGTTTTGTTGTTGTTTTGTTTTTTAAATTACAAAATTTCCCCAAAAAATTTCAAATTAACCTCCCCTTTAAACGTGTTTTCCTTTTTGTCCTGTGACACTTCGAACTCAGAATAAAAAGTTGTAACTCAGCAATATTACCGTAACTAGAATTTTCCCCTTTTAACTCAAAAAACACGTTCTTAATCAGCAATATTACACAGTTCGTAACCAATTTACACAGTTCTAACTCAGAAATTCCCCTTCGTAATCAGCAATTTACACAGTTCTAACTAACAAAATTTACACAGTTCGTAACTCAGCAATATTACAGTTCGTAACTCAGCAATATTACACAGTTCGTAACTCAGCCGCATTTCCATTTCCTTGAGGATCTGCGCCAATTTGTTTCCGCTGCGCGTGTCCTTGACGCAAAAAGAGGCCCCAAAACCCGTACGTAAATTTTGTACGTGCTGAAATTCTTAGAAGCCTTCTGCAGTTAGTGTTGGATTGTTTGTCTTGTGAGAGGGGGGGGGGGGAGGGGGGGAGGATGAAAAAGGTAGGGGGGGGGGGAGGGGTGAGGTGAAGAAGGGGAGGAAGAGGAGGTTGAGGAGGAGGAGGGGGGGGAGGATGAAGAGGAGGGGGGGAGGGGAGGGGAGGAGGAGGGGGGGAAAGGAGGGGGGAGGGGGGGGGGGCCCCGGGCTTTTTGGTATCTGACTATCAGGGGAGAGAGAGAGAGAGAGAGAGAGAGAGGGGAAAAAAAAACCATCTTGTACACCAATCACGTAATTGTTCTCTAGAAGTTCTTGCAGAGCGATGACCTGGGGGGAGAGAAAAAAAGGGGGGAAGGGGGGGGGGGGGAAGTAGTTAACGATAAGGGACGGATAAAAGGGGGGTAGAAGAGAAAAGAAAGAGAGAGAGAGAGAGATGAGGGGATGAAGGAAGGGGGGAAAAGAGGGGGATAAATAGGGTATTTAGGGGAAAAGGGAAAAACAAGATAAGATGGGACATGAACGGGAAAAAGGGGAATCCAGATAAGGCAAATGGAAAGGTAAATTGGGAAATTAGGAATTTGGGTAATGGGAGAGGGTAGGGAGGATATGGGGGAGAAAGGGAAACGAAAATGGGAATAACAAATGAAGGGAGGGAATAAAAGAAAAATCAAAAAAATAAATTAGATAAAAATAATAGAGGAGGAAAAAAAAATTATGCAACTAGAGGAAATATTTTTTTTGTAATTAAATTAACAAACCGTAATAAATAGTGGTCGCTATAACGCGACAAGACGATATAAAAACCCAAAAAAAGAATTTTTTTTTTTATTCCAGATTCGTTGATCTTTGGGACAAGAGCTGAGCCTTCCCCTTGGGTTTGGATGAACAACTTTTAAATTTTGAATATCCGGGGATTACGGTGTGTGACGCCAGTAGTAAAGCCAGGCTGATCAGGCCTTCAGGCCCCAAAGGGGAAAGAACTATCACCACCACTAAAAACAAAATAACAGCTATCACCCCTACCCCCCACCCCACCACCACCACCACCACCACCCCCTACCACTAATACCACCCCACCACCACCACCACTACCACCACTACCACCACAATCACCACTACCACTACCACCACTACCCCCTCCACCACACTACCACCACCATCCCACCACCACCACTACCACCACCACCACTACCACCACTACCACTACCACTACCACCACTCTACCACCACCACCCCCCCACCACCACTACCCCCACCACCACCACCCCCACCACCACCACCACCACCACCACCACCACCCACCACCCCACCACCACTACCACCACACCCCACCACCCCACCACCACCACCACCACCACCACCACCACTACCACCACTACCACCACCACCACCACCACCACCACCACCACCACCCACCCCCCTCCACCACCACCTCCACCCACCACCACCACCACCACCCCCACCACCACACCACCACTCCACCACCACCACCACCACCACTACCACCATGGGGGAGCTGCATGGGGGGCAGTATGAGATTAACTCCCAACACGTCAACTGGTCAATAATACTAGCGTCATCATTGTTAGGGGAGGAAGGGATGGATAGGGAAGATGGAAAAAGGAGGGAAGGGGGGAAAGGGAGGGGAAGAGGGGGGGAAGAGGGGGGAAGAGGAGGGGGAAAAGGGGGGAAAGGATGGAAAGGAAGGACACAAGCGTTATAAATCGTATAGTAACGTCTGATGTTTCTAGACCAGTCCACCCAACACACTCCACTGCGCCCCGTTCAAACCCCAAATAGATTGCTTTAATTTCTCTTTAAAAAATAAAAATAACATTGAAGTCAAAGATACTGAAAGTGACTTCCTCATAATCAAAGATGCAATCTTTGGGGGATTAAAATAAAATTATAGAATTCCGTCCCTGCATATATATCGCATATATTCTGAATTTAACTCTAATACCATTTCTCTAATCCTTTTAAACCCAATCCCCCTTTTTGGGAAAAGTGTTTGACTGGTGGTCAACAGGCAACATGTCCCCCCAATGACTATCTTAGAGATAGACTTTAAACCCAATTAACCAAACCAACACCAAAAAAAACACAGGATTTAAAAGGGCCCCAATAATTTGCAAAGAAACACAAAAAACAGAACACACAGAACCCAGAACACACAGAACACACAGAACACACAGAACACACAGAACACACAGAACACACAGAAACACAAAAACACAAAAACAAAACACACAGAAAAAGAACACACAGAACACACAGAACTACAGAACACACAGAACACAGTACCGGGGAAATACCAAAAACCCCGACGGGGGAAAGGAATGAAAAGGGTAAAGGAATAAAAAAGGGTAAAAAGGGAAAGAAAAGGGTAAGAGGAAGAAAGAGGGAAGAGGAATGAAAAGGGTAAGAGGAATGAAAAGGGGAGGAATGAAAAAAAGGGGAAAAAGGGAAAAAAAAAGGGTGGGAATGAAAAAAGGGGAAGAGGAATGAAAGAGGGGTAAAAGGAATGAAAAAGGGGAAAAGGGGAAAAAGGGTAAGAGGAATGAAAGAGGGTAAAAGGAATGAAAAGGGTAAGAGGAAGGAAGAGGGTAAGAGGAAGGAAGAGGGTAAAAGAATGAAAAAGGGGGAAAAGGAAGGAAAAAGGGGAAGAGGAAGGGGAAAAAGGGAAGAGGAATGAAAAGGGTAAGAGGAATGAAAAAAGGGAAAAATGAAAGAGGGAAAGGAAGAAAAGATGGGGAAAGGAAAAAGGGAAGAGGAATGAAAAAAGGGAAGAGGAATGAAAAAGGGTAA